>JAQZBX010091038.1:0-12438 GCA_029593785.1 Cabassous unicinctus
GATACAGTGAAGTGAAACAGCAGAAAGTAAAAGATATTGGGAAGATCTTAATAGCACACAGTGATACAATAGAAATTACCTAGAAAAGAACTCCAAAAGACTGACAGATAATTTCTCAAAAACAATAACAGAAGCTGTAACAGTTTGATATTGTTTATGAATTCCAAAAAGAGATATTGGATTATGTTTGTAAGCTGGTCTGTTCCTCTGGGCATATTAGATTGTATTAATTTCAGAGGTTTCACTTTTTCTCAATTAAATTATGATTAGGGCTCCAATTGGGCCATTTCAGTAGGACATTGAGTTTCTGCTCCCTTGGTGGGTGGGGACTCACAGAGAAAACCACACTGCAGAGGAAGAAGGTTGAAGTTTTGGATGCTGGAACCCTGGGAAGTTAACATACAGGAGAAGAACACAGGTATAGAGATGGCTCCATAGACACGGCAGAGGCCCCAGGAGAAAAGAGAGCCTGGTAGTCTACAGTTACCTTGTGGAGAGAACAGAGCAGCTAAGCCTGGAGAGAAATAGGACTTATCCCAGCCTACAGCTAAGATGGGAAGAAGCTGGGACCATGGAGCCTTAAGAGGAAGAGGAAGGCTGGACATTTGCAGACATCGGCAGCCATCTTTTTCCAACATGTGGTAAAAGACTTTGGTGAGGGAAGTAACTTATGCTTTATGGCCTGGTAACTGTAAACTTCTATCCCAAATAAATACGCTTTATAAAAGCCAACAGATTTCTGGTATTTCGCATCAGTACCCCTTTGGCTGACTAATACAGAATTCCAAAAAAAAAAAAAAAAAATCAGTAAAATAATACTTTTAAGAGTATCACAAAAAATAATAACTGTGAAACTAAATACTATCTACAGAACTACCCAAAATGGGAGGAAAAAAGATAATTTAAGAGCATAATAAAGGGTTTACTGTCCTTCATAAGGAAATTTTGAAAGGATCTACTGAAGAAAAAAGGAACACAGCTCCAGAAAAAAAGAGTATGCATTGTAAAAAGAAATGGTGAGCAAAGAAATTGATAAATAAGTAGACAAAAATTTAAAAATACTCTTCATGTAAAGTAATAAGAATGATTTTTATAATAATGATGTTTTCATTTGAGATTATTTTTGTTAAAAAGATGAAAAATTGAGTATTATAATACTAATATTTAAAGGGTCAAAGAGAGAACGTCCTTAGACCCTTGTGTTTGTGGGGTGGGGATTAAGGTAATAATTTAATATCCAGTAAAATATGTATACTAAACTTTCAAGCATATGTTTTAAACATTGATCATCTGGTTATAATTCTAAAATCAGTATATATAATGACTAGAATAAAGCTAAAAACATCCAAAAAGAAAAAAATGAAAAGACATAAAACTATTGAAGTTATAGAAATCACAATAACTAAAAGTGTAAAGACAGTAACATCAGATTGGATTGAAAAATGAAAAACCACACAAATACACAGGCAAAAGCCAACACCCAGTTATATGCTTCTTCCAAAGAAACATAAATAGTAAGAAAAAATTGAATATAATAAAATGAATAAAGATGTACACCAGGCAAATAGTAGTCAAAAGCACACTGTGTAGCTAAACATTGCTCTCATAAAAAATGGATTTTAGTACAAAGCACAGCTTTATTAGAAACAGTCCCTATATAATGATTTTTTTTTTAGTGCACTGGGGATATATGACAATTCTCAACCTATATTCACACACTAAAATATTTAAAGCCAAACTTATAAGACTATAGAGAAAATAGACAATTATACTAGTATAATGGTATATTTAAACACATTTCTCTACATTATCTACAAGGGAAATAGAGAAATAGATTAGTAAAGTTATAGAATATTTGAACAGAACCATGTCCCCAGCTACCATTTTCCCTAGGAGCAATAGTAAGTCTTTATAATGTTGTTTATTTCTTCCAGTGAATTTTTAAATTTCAAATGTATTTTTCTTTCTTGTCTAGAAGCTTGATCTGGCCCCTCTACCAGTTTTCCAACTTCATCTTGAATCTCTCCCTCCGTCTCATGCAAACTGATCAAACTCTTTGCCTCCAACTCTTTGAAAATGCTTGTCACACTTCCACTTTAGGGACTTTGCACCAGTTATGCCCTCTGCCTAAAACATTCTTCTCCAAGACCACATCCTTTCTTTGCTCAGACATCACTTTCTCAATGACCATCTTATTTAAAATGCAATGCACAACCCTCCCACCTTCCTCACTGCAGATATCCCTTACCATAATCTATTTTTTCTTTAGCACTGTTCTTCTGCTTATCTAGTATTTGATGTACCCATTTCTTATATTTATTGTTATCTGTATCCCCTAAACTTACTTGGACATAAATTTGTATGAAGGAAGTCATCTTTGTTTCCTTCAGTGATGTATATTAAGTATCAGAATCTCAGCACCCTGCTTACTGTGCCAAACCATCTGTCAAAAACAGAGACACCTATTACCACCTGTTGGGGAGGAGTCTCACCTCATGGAAGGTAGGAAGAGCATAGCAATGTCTTCTAGCAGGAACAGCAGTCTGAGGATCTCAACCCACTCCATGGTTTGCAGGTATTGGGGTCACCAGCAAAAGCAAGACTCATACAGGCACTGGATGGAACATTTACTCTCATAGAGAAGACAAAACAAGTCCAGATTCACTAGTGGCCAGTGCGTTTCAATCCATGGCCAATACAGGCAGATGATCTATGCACATCCCACTAGTGCCGTAATGGAAGGATATCACTCCCTCCTCACTGGGAAGTGATATAGCAGCAGGGTGCCATAAAACTTACATAGTCTGGAAATGTGTACAAGTGCTCATGGCAAAGGGGGAAGGAATGCACAGGCAGACCTCTATCTGCAGTGGAACGTACACAAGAAGGGAGTCAGGACACACCTATTATCTGGTCCTAAGAGCCAGGCCATTACTTCTGGTCCTGAGCAAAAGGTTTATTTTTGAGTCCCAGGGAAAGGCAGCAGGCTGCACTAGGCTTTCACACCAAGCACTTAGAACAATACATAAAATATATTTTGTCTGTGATGGACAAAGCCAAACCAAGCAGAGAAGATAAGGGTGATCCAAACAAGGGGGTTTTCCATAGGATTTCAATTTTGAAAAGTGATAAGCAAGAGAAATATTCTGGAAATCAGTTAATGGATCTAGGATAATGCCAGAGTAGGACAACTTAGCAGATCATCATCTGATGCTCAGTTGTCATCCTAAGGCTCTCTAAATACTTCCTAATCAGAAATAATAAATTATAGACAGAATCTAGGGTAAGTGAGGACTTCAAGATAGGGGAAATTCTCTAAGGATGTGTATAGGACACATGTTGTTATATAAATTTTAGTTTGATACTCCATTGTAGAGTCACAGAATTTGTTGTATGGTGTATCAGTTTGATATTGTTTATGAATTCCAAAAACAGATATTGGATTATGTTTGTGAACTCGTCTGTTCCTCTGGGCATATTAGATGAGACTGGATTCCAAGGTTTCACTTTTACTTGATTAAATAATGTTTAAGGCTTTGATTGGGCCATGTCAGTAAGACTTTGAGTCCCCACCCCCTTGGCAGAGGAGAAAGTTAGAGTTTTGATCCTGGAGCCCAGAAAGTAAGCATACAGAGAAGCAGATACATGAGGAAAGAGAGAAGGCTCCATTAGACACGGCAGAGGACCCGGGAAGAGAGACAAGCCAGTCACCTGACAGTTTACAGCTCACTTTGAGGATACAGCAGAGTAGCTAAGACCAGAGAGAAATGAAGTCTGGGAGAGAGACAAGACTTGTCCCAGCCTGCGGCTGAGATTGGAAGAAGCTGGGACCACGGAGCCTTGGGAAGAGGAGGAACACTGAACCCTCAAAGACATTGCCTGCCATCATGTGTCAACATGTGGCAACAGATTCTAGGTGAGAAAATATCTCTTATGGTACCTTGAGTTGGACTCTTTATGGCCTGGTAACTGTAAGTTTCAGCCCGAAATAAATACCCTTTATAAAAACCAACTGATTTCTGGTATTTTGTTTCAGCACCCCTTTGGCTAACTAACACATATGGTTACCAGCACGTGCTGCCATATGACAAAAATATTGTAAACTATCTTTCTAGACTTGGTTTGCACTTACTTCTTATAACCTTTACTATTCATTAGCCACATCTCAATGACAGATATAAAGGCTATAATTAATATTTGTAATCTGTTGGAGATAGGGCGCAAGGATTTTGCTGGAATAGCCTCATTGATACCAATTATTTTGATGAAAATACTTGTAATATGTGGATTAGCAAAATCTTTTGTTTGGAGCCATCTAAAATGACTGGAAAACTAAATGATAGTGAGCAATCATTGTTTAAAAGAAAATGCTAGCATTAGAGAATGCAACAAATATACTAATTATCTTTACATTAAGCATATATATTTTCACTTTTGTGAATATCTCTAATAATCACTAGTCCAACATTCATATTATAAAACTTTTTAATAGAAAGTAAGATAAATGAACTCATGCCTTACCCATCAATAATATAAAAAATATCTACAATACTAAAGGATCAAAATGAAAAATGCTATTTTTCTTTTGACTTATTCTAGGCATTTTAAAAAAATTATTTTCAAGGTTAATTGATATTCTGTCTCATGGTGGTGATTTCCCCCCTACTGCTAAGTGTGTAGGTTTTGCAGAATTGAATTGACACAAAATTTTGAACAGAAATAAAAAATAATATTTAATTAATTTAAAAAGCAAATAAAGCATTTACTCAACTTGACAGTGGTAGGGAAATTATAACGAGAAAAATAGGGAATTAGCAGAAAACTGTTCATTTGTCTTGGAAAAAATAATTATTCCTTTCTTGAATTAATATAATTTGTTTTTCCTGAAATTTGAGTGGACAATTCCAGGGCAAAACCAGGGTCTTATTAACCTTTGTCTCCCTCAAAACTACCAATAGATTTAACATATTAAATGCTCAAAATAGTTGTTAAAGAAAGATCGAACTCCTAAATACATCATATAGTGAAGAAAATAAATTTAATTTTTAGAAGAGTTTACTCATTATGGTCTCATATATTGTTATTTTTCAACTCCTAAATAGCCCTTAATTTATAGAAAGGGTATACAGATAGCATTTTAATGGTAACATTTCAAATTTAATAGCTTACTTCTAAAATAAGGATATGAAATATTCAGTTTCCATACAGATATTGTTTTAACAAGTAGGAAATTTTTTCATCCATGTTTATCCAGTTATAAATGATTTTATAGGTAAACATGAAATTTCTTTCAAAAGGATTGTTAGTATTTTCTTTTATAAGTTTCGGCACTTCTGTAACACATGACAACTGATATTGACCTGAAACCATAGTCATGAGAGCTTAAATTCAAATTTTGAAAAAAAATATTTGAATTACATTTTAAAAATTATTTTAAAGCAAATTGTTTATGTTTTTGGATCATGGTCTTTCATGGACTTGAACTAACAATGTTAAAAAGGAAATTCGAAGGAAGGAAAAATGGTTTAATGAAGAATCATGGAATTGTTCAGGAATGGGCATTTGATGATTTGATGTTCACATTCAATATTTTCTTTGGCCAAATAAAGAAACCCAGAGATCCAAAGGTTTATTTGTTTTAATTTTTGTTTTGTGTTTTTTAAACAGCTTTGAGCAGTGTATCCTCAATGGGCAAAGGGGGAAAGGGGGAGGATTAAAAAGTAAGCAGAGCAAAAAGAAACTATTGTATTTTCAGAAGCCTTGATCTTAGCATGAGGAAGTAATTAGAGCAGAGAATTATAAAACGCCATTTGTATATAAAATGTTTGGAGATGCTTAATTTAAAGATGTTATTCAGGAAATTTACCAACAAATTATACTCTGTACCCACTCCAAATTACCCCAAATGGTCAAAGTCGGGAAATTTTCTCCTATCTTTTAAATCTGTGATGTGACCCCTCAGATGTCCTTGTTCAGATGCTAGAACTAATAAAATGCCACCAATTTAATAATGGTTTTTAAGCAATTTCATTAGTACAGCTCATAGAGAAGATAGAGAAAGAAGTGTTGGTAAGCCCTAACCCCCTAAATAAGCTTATCTTTAAAGTAATGGAATGGAAGGAGCTATACATTTCTTTTCTTTCTTAATCTGTTAGCACTACCCTTTCTGTTTTAAGACCCCAAAGTTTCGTTTACATGCCCATGATCATAGGTAACCTAGAAAAGTAAAGCAAACAAAGTTGACAATGAAAACTTAATGTTATGTCTTATGACTTATCTATTATTTTTCAGGTAGAGGGGACATCCCACAAAAAGAAATATTATTATGATGATGATGAAGATAATTGTTTATATTTCTTTCTTCTAATCTTATGGCAGGAAATAAATTTTAACAAGAACAAAAATTATACTTTATTATACACTGTATACATCAAAATAGAATTCCAGGATGAAGGAAAATTTTTCAAAAGTCCAAAAGGAATTCTAAATGGTATACAGTTTTGCAGTTGTGAGACTTTAGAAAGCATCCTTTATGTCTAATGATTAACATTTTGCTGATGTTGCTCTGGTGTCAGCACTACAAGTATCAAAGCTTATGATCAAGCATAATTAAACAACCAAGGAAGAACAAATCTCTGTAATTCATCCAATTATTATTGCCCTTCAGGACTCTGCTTAATTAAATGAAACATCAAGTATGTAGTGATGATATGACTGTTTCTAAATACATAGATAGAGTTTCAGTCTCCTGATTCTCTAATAGCAAACAAACAATAATAAATAGCTGGTGACATGGAAGTAGTCTCCACATTCCAGATTTTAAAGTAGTTTAGATGTGACCTATTAAAACAGATACAGACAGAAGTATATTAAGTTCAAGGATCCAAAATATTATTTATAAGGTTTATAATAAAACCTTGTTTTTATTATAAAAACAAGTAGCATTCTGCAAATTGTTTTTTAAGCCAAACTGAAAATGCAGATGATTTTTCACACAAGGACAACTGTTGCCAAGGGAAGATTCTTATTTTTCATGGATATGGAACACTAAGACATTTTCATTTCTATATCCATTTACAAAATGTCTCTCAGATTGTTAGGTAAATATATTTGCTAATTGATTATTCCTGATTTCTAAGTGAGTCTTGTACTACAAATACATCCACATTATGGAAATTTTGAATTGATATTTCAAAATCCAGATATCAATTAGCAATAATTTCCTCAACTAGACTTTGTGCCTTGAGGGCGAGGATTCTACTTCACTCATGTTTGTATCACATTTTAATTAGTGTATTGTGAAGAACTCCAACTGATTGGATGAGAAGATTCCAGTCATTGATGAATTATTATTGTAGATGTAATCAGCCTTGGATACAACCAACTAACTCATGATTTAAATCCATCTATTAAACACCTCACAGTAACAATCAGGCCAGTGATTGCTTGACCAAACATTTACATCAAAGCCTAGCCAAGCTGACATATGAAATTAATCATCAGACTTTATCCTTAATCTTATTACCCTCTGTTCTTTTGCATGCATGATGCTTCTAATCAGAAAGACCCTTAAATGTGCTGTATGCATTCCTTGAGTTTTGGTTTTGCCTTCCTTCTCCTCTCTTCCATTTTCTTCCCTGTAAACTCCTCTTCTCTGTAAACTCCTCTTCTTTCGCTTTTTCTTAAGTTCTCTCATGTTTATTCCAATTATCCTAAGCCCTAGAGTTCATTCCTTTTCTGCCTTCTTTATTTCTTGTAACATTCATTTAATTCACATTGAATACTGCATAATATCCACCAATATGTATATTTTGCCCTCTAATTAAATGTAATTTTCTTTGCATCTTGCATATTGTAGGTGCTCAAATATTTCTTGCCCAGTCTTTTCTCAATTTCCTCATTGATCTCAATTATTTTACTTGATTCAACTCTGACCTCCAATTAAATGATTTCTAGTCCTTTCTAGAATCCTAGCTACCTATTTTCATTGTCTACTAGACAAATATCTAGAGGAATTTCTGAAATTTCAAATACAATAGACTAAAAGCCAAACCTATTCACTTTTTCCCCAATCTGTGAAAAACACCAGCATTTTATTAGATCAGACTCCACTGAATTTCTTGCTGCCCTCTTTCAAATGTCTTTTACAACCAGTTGAATCATATAATTTCTGCTTTTCAAAAAAACTTCTTCCCTTCTGGTTCTTTTTTCTTTACCTCGTGTTATGTTCTGTTGCCCGTGGACTCCCATCTTAATAGATGCAATAACTTCCTACTGATCTCATTTCTTTAGTCTTTCCTGACACCATTTCATTCTAATCACAATTTCAGATTGAGTTTTATAAATCACATTTAAATGAGGTTATTATACTGAAAAAATTGTTGTCTATCACCTTAAATACAAATTGCTCAAATTGGCATCCAAAATCAACCTTTTATCCCAATTCCCTATTTGCCTCCAACATGTAATCCAACTGGACCACTTTCTTTTCCTCAAACAGATGCTCATAATGCTCCTTCCATGTAAAAAGTCAGCCTCTTCCTGAGTGCAAAATTCTATAATCTCTTAAAGCATAGCTTAAATGTCACTGTCTTTGTGAAGCCTATTTAATATTTGTGAACAGATGTGATCCCACTTTCTGCTAAATCCCACAACCACTCTTTTATGATGCTAACTATATTATGTCTAGTGTGTGGCTAATTTTATGTTTTCTTTAACCTCATCAGATATTTTATGAGCTACCTCATTGTGGGAATTTTATTTCACTTTATATCCATTATAAAACATAGCTCAAGCTTCACAGAGTGTTGGTGGTCAATAAAGTTATTGAATGAGTTTACTAAGTTAGCAAACTAAATAAAACTTTGCTGCTCAATTTCATCTTTAAAGGTTTCTAGTGTTTATGGGAAATCTGGATACCTACTTAGGGAATCCCTCATACCACCGTGAGATAACTACTCTGTGACTCACAGTAAACATTTGGAGGTCTGACTGGACCTATCCTTGTGGTTTTAGGTTCTTTGAAACAGAATATATTTGAAGAGTTATTATCAGTGAAAACATAATTCTCATTCTTTTTTCCATACAGGTACTGACCACAGAGAGGATTGCCGATGACTAAAGCACTGGAAACCCTTACTCTCATCCAGCTATTTTTTATCCAGAAGACTGGTGACCATCCTGTCACCAATGATTGCTGCTGAATCAGGGAAATAAAATGAAAGGGAACCACTCCTACAGTTGGGCAAGTGGCTCAGACAAACGCCTACACTTACTGCCAACTCTAAGAAAAGAAGAGGACAAAGAAAACATGACTTAAGTCACAAAACCAGATACTTTTCAGGTAATCACAAGCATAGTATTTAGCAGACTGAAAGTAAAATCAGTAACAAATACATCATAATAAATTTCCATTTGGCTAGTTTTATAATAAATTACTTTTCAATTAAATTACATATTTGAAGAGAGAATCATACATAAAATCTATTGTGAGTTTATTATAAAATGTATTGAGAATTCTATTAAAATACGTTAAACAAAATGAATACTAATTATGTGTAAAAGCACTATTAAAAACACTAACATTTGGTAGAAATTACAAATTGTAAAAATTAGCACTCAACAATTTTCATGAGCTAATTTTAGGTAGTAATTTATTGTTTATATATATAAATTGAAAGTCTGCAAAAAATGACATAAGACATTGCAAAATTATCCATTTATCTTACATGAAGATAAGCAATGTTACCTATATTATTGTAAATACAGCAATAAACAAAATAAAACAAAAAAACCCACAGTATTATACCAAGAGTCATTTTTCTTGCTACATCATGGATAGTTGGTGTGTGAACTCTGAATTTAGGACCTCTATATTATTCATCATTTTATACCTGCTACTGCACACAGTGCCTAACAGCTAAGAGATTTTTCAATTAATAACAATCAAATGAAAGTTCCATCTAATGGATTTGAATGTGTAATAATTTTGGTAGCCATCTTATTTGACTGAAATGATTTATTATTCAAGACATTTAAAAACTTATAAATTACTAATTAAAGCTCTAATATTTTTTAAATTAGTGCATTCCATCAATAGGAATAATGGATGTATATTGTGATTAAATAAGATATTTTGTTCCAAAGAATGAGAAACAGCATTATGATCTACCAAACACATTGTTAGAAATTAGTTAATACCTAGCACCAGCCTAGTACTTTTAATTGACGAATTCCAATAGTTCCACTTCTGGTATGACAGTGTAAGGGGTTCCAAAGACCCACTCCCAATCAGAGTGGTGATAATTATAACTTAACAACTATTTTAAGTTTTTGGAAATAGTCTGAGAGCATATGGCAAATGAAGAAACATTTATTCAAGAAAATCTACTAAAACTCAGTAAAAATAGGGAATGTGTGATATTTAAAATAAGATCCCTCTCCTCTCCCAAGTCAGTGAGATAGAAACTTACACTAATCAAGTGCAGCCAAGAACACTCCCTCAACTACCAGTCAGAGAACTATCCTCCTGGGAGGGGCAGGACATTGGCATTTCTCATCCTTTCCCCAGCTACCTTTTGCAAAGGTTAAGTTTTTGGTGAATGTAGCTGAAAATTGGGAACTCTCTGCCCAGCTTCCACTCATCTCTTTTCTTCTGCCCATCTCTTGGGAGCAGCACCACTGAGAATACTGAGACCCCACTTGTCCTTGCTCTGGCTCTTAAAGGCAGATGTTCCATGCCACCAGGAGAAACAAACCAAGAAGACCTAAGTTTACTGTTTTGTTTACAAAGAACACTCAACTTCTAAATCAGAGAAAAAGAGAAGTGTGCATTGCCCCTACTCTCAGCTTTGGTGCCATGATTCAGAGACTTTATCTGTGGAGAGAAGCATGCCATAAATCAAATATGTTTCTAAAGGAACTGACTTCATTTGCAACAGAGTGTGAAGAAGTTCAAGTCTAAAGGCACTTTCAAAAAGAGTGGAGGGTTCTAGTGAAAGACAGTTGGGAAGATATAGGAAGATTCATCAGAGATGTAAGTTAATCTGTAGGCTGGCTAATTTGTAGGAGAGATTCAGGGAAAAAAACAGCTAATGAGGGCCCTTCTGGAGTCAGAACAAATCATAAACACTTACTTTAAGAACTAACCTCTTAAAGATGCCCAAATTTGATTAGATCAGTCTGTGGAACAACTTATGTCCAAGAGCATTGCTGAAAACACCAGAGCAATCAGCTACAAATTAGTGACACTTAACATCTTGGTGAGATCAGGTAAAGAGATAGTGACAGAGAACTTTAACATTACCACCGACATCCAGGGTGAGTGTGGGTATATCTGAGACTGGGTCCATTGAGGAGCAACATCAGAACCTTCAAATTGTGGGAGCAGAGGGGAACTAGACTTCACTAAAATAATCCAGCCATTCACAAAACAAAATAGAAAATACAATAAGCCCTGAGTAAGTAGGGAGGGAGACCAGTACCCAGAGTTGTTATAATACATTATCTAAAATGTTCACTTTAAAAAAATATATATAAAACATGCAAAGAAACAGGAAAATATGAACTATATACTGGAAAAAAATGCAGACAACAGAAACTACTTGTGAGAGTGACCAGATGACAAATTTAGTAGACAGTTATTATAAATATGTTCCAAGAACTAAAGGAAACTATGATTAAAGAAGTAAGGGAAGGTATAATGAATGTGACATCAAAGAATATAAAAATAAGAGAGAGAGATTATTTTAAAAATTATGAAAAAGTATAAAATCGAAATTCCTGAGTTGAAAAATTCAATAACAAAAATGAAAATTTCCCTGTTTTTACTGATTTCCTCAAGGGGATCAATGGTAAATTCTGAACTGATAGAATTAGTGAACTTGAAGATAGATCAATATAGTGATTATACAATCTGAAGAAAACAGAGGGAAAGAATAAAGAAATATGAACAGTCTTAGAGAAATGTGGGATACTATTAAGTGTAATAACACTCGTGTAATGGGTGCCAGAAGGAGAGGAGAGAGAGAGAGAAGCAGAAAAATATTCAGAATAAATAATGGCAGAAAACTCCCAAAATACATTGAAAATAGGATAAACACAAAGGGGTGTAGAGAAAGACACATCAAAATAAAAACTGTGAAAACCAAGAGAAGGGGGAAATCTTGAAAGCAAAAGAAAAATGTCTCATACAAGGAGAACCCAATAAGATTAGGAGCTGACTTCTTATAAGAAATGATGGAGGTTAGAAAGTAGTGGGATAACGGATGGGGAATGGTTGTGTGGGGTGTTGTTGGGGGTGTGGGCGGTGGGGAGCATGGGAATCCCTGTAGTTTCTGAGTAATATTTGGGTAATCTAGGCACCTTTATAAAATGTATATATATATATATAAAACAAATAACATTTATGTAAACAAATGCACATATATGCATATGTAT
>JAQZBX010091039.1:0-12437 GCA_029593785.1 Cabassous unicinctus
GTGGGGGACGTGGGGGTGAGAGGAAATGTGTTAGCCTCATGCCTGATGCCAGGGCTGCAGGAGTACCCCGCTGAGCCGCCAGGTCCCCCCAAAGCCCACAGGCAGCAGCCACAGGGAGGGATGGGCGCCAACCCTGCCTCCACGCAGACGGGGGCTGATGCTGGTTCTGCCAGAGACTCGGCCAGCGACCTTGAACCGTCCACTCTGTCCCACGCACCCTAGCTTCCTGTTGGTAAACGTAAGACCTCGTAGAAGGAGCGTGAGAAATAAACGAGCAGCAGTCATCTGTGGGAGCTTCCGTGGGCCAGCGACTGCTGGACAGAGAGCCCTTCGCTGTTTGTTAGCTTAACTGGAACTCTTCCAAACATATTTTTAAAAAAGTAAAAAGAGCCTTAGAATGAGTACCTGGTGCCCAAATCCCAGCCGGTAAGAATTTTTAATTATTTAAGCCCATATTTCCTTTAGGTGTCATTGTTACAATGGAATAAAATGGGACACACAGAATTCTATCCTGGGGTGCCTCACCCAAATCCCATTGTCTCCCTTCCTTCGCCAAAGGTAACCACTGGCCCCAAATGGCTTTGCATCTCTGACGTGTGGGTTTCTCTTCTTTGAGGTCTTTGCATTTCTTCATAAATGACATACACCAGCTTTATTTGACTGGTATGGTATGCATGCCATCAGTGACGTCCTTTTTGCACTCATATTGTGGTTTCCAACTGTCTCCATTTGGATACATTTTCAGTGTCAGACAGAAGGCCAGGGTGTGAAGAGTGCTGGTGTCTTGGTGATGGACATTTGGTGGCAGGTCATGCTTTAATGAGTATCTTAGGCGTCCCCCTTATGTGTCTGCACTGGGGTTCCCCTTGGCATAGACCTAGAAGGGGAATGGATGGATTATAGGAGCCTGTGAGCTTGACTAGCTGTTTTAGTCTGCTGGGCTGCCAAAATGCAAATAAACCAGAAATGCGGTGGCTTTCACAATGGGGAATTATTAGCTTGCAAGTTTACAGTTCTGTGGCCTTGAAAATATCCAAATCAAGGCACCATCAGGCGATGCTTTCTCCCCAAAGACCAGCTGCCAGTGATGCCAGACTCCTCTGTCACATGGCAAAGCATATGGCGGCATCTGCTGGGCTCCGCCTTCTCCTGCAGGTCTCCTTGCATCAGCTCCTGGCTTCCTCTGGCTGTCTCTCTCCTTGGCTTTCTCTCTCTGTCGCTTTCGCTGTACTCATCACGGTTTATATAGAACTCCATTAAGAGGATTAAGACTCACCCAGAGCCATGCTTTTCTGAAGTAACATAATCAAAAGGTCCCACCCATAACTGGTTCACACCCACAGGAAGGGATTAACTCTAAGAACATAATTTTCTGGGTCCATCCAGCTTCAAACTGTCACACTAGCTTTTGCCCACGTGCTCTCCAAAGTGCTCACGTTACTCACATTTCCCCCAGGAGGGTGTGGATGGGTCTCCTTTTCTCACATCTGCACACCTGGTGCCATGTGCAAGGTGTAGCACAAAGAGCAGCTGACAAGGAAGCAGCAGACAGTCGGGGGTGCCTGCGATGACACACTGATGTGAAACATGGTCAGAATAATCACAGCTGGAGGGGGCTTTGGAGGGGGGCTAGAGTAGCCCCCACAACCTTTTTCCACTTGAGCTATACCTAGGAAGCACTAATGTTTGTGAGGAACCTTAGACAAGGGTGTTTGCAGCTGCAGGCAACTGGCTTCAGACTCTGGGCGCCAAGACCCTGCTTGGATGGACCAAGGGTTACGGGAATCAGAGCTGCTGCATGTTGCTTTCCTCCTCCGTGGCTGGCAGACCCACGCACCTGCGATACAGAAAACTGCACTAACTGTGAAACACAGAGGTGACGTTTCTTTTTCTTAATATCTGCCTGTGGAATGCCCTTTACCTGTTCGGTTGAGTAAGCCACTTTGGTGGCTCAGTCTTCATCATTTTAGTGTTTCACTTTTGGAACAAATGACCCTTTCCTACTCCCCCTTCTGCCACTCTAGGGTCTGCTGCTCCACCCCCCAGCAATGCCTGTGAAGCCCACTCAGTAACGTCCACCACACGTCTCTCCCAGCAGTGGTGGACGCCTCCAGGGACCAGCCCAGGCAATGGGGCCCGTCGTCACCCAGTCACTGGAGCTCCCTCCAATGGTTTGCTGAGAAGGATAGGCACGGGAGAACATGGATCCCTGGGCATGACCCATCCCTCTCGTGGGGCTGGCTATATGCTACCACATTTAATCTTCACCCAATGACCTTCATCCTTACAACACACAGAAAACAAAAACAGAAACAGACCTAATATCAGAGTGGTTCAATCATTCACCTAAGGCCATGAAATTAAGTCAAACTACATGAAAGTACAGTTTTTAAAGTTCAAAAACAGTCAAATTTCATAGGGTTCGACATGGGCCAAGTAAGAGAGGAGAATAGAAGACAGACCTACCTGATGCCAAAACCAATGCTTTTCCCACAGTGCCTTACTGCCCCAAGTATGTGGCCTTTCTCCAACAGGGCATGGGAACAGGTATCTTCTCCAATGGGAAGGAGCCTTCTGTAAAATAGGTCACAACACTTACCTGCAGAACAGTACGCACACATGCACACGTCCCTTTTATCAACTGACAGGAGGAAATCTCTTATGAATGACCAGGACTTCTTGCCATATGGTCAGGGTGTGAGGTGAGAAGGAGACTACACAGAAGCTGGACAGCTGGAATTCAAACCCAGCATTGTCACCTGTGCAACCACAGGTAAGTTACTTAAACGTTCTGGGGCTCACCTTTCTCATCTGTAAAATGGGGATAAAAATATGAGCTGTCTTGGAAAGTGGTTGTGAAGATTATATGCATTTAATGCCGTGAAAGCCATGCCTGTTCTTCAGTAACTCTTCAGGGAGTGTCACTGGCATCATTATCGTTGGGAAATCAAAGAGCACTGTTCAGCTCCCAGGGAGACAGGAGACTCCAGGGGAATTTCTTCCAGGACACAGTGAGGTCTGATGAGTCAGACATGCCTAAGGTCTCGCCTGTGGCCCAAGAACCTGCATGATTCCTACAAGTCCCCATTTCCACCACAATGCCCCCTTCTCTTTATCCAGCGATCCTCCTCATTCGTCTAGGTACAGGAGGAGAGTAAATCCTCAGAAGCTTTCGCTGACCCAGCCAGCTGTCTCTCCGAGCACCTTCCTCAGACCTAGGGATGATGGCTGAGAGGGAAGAGCAGGAGCTTTGGATTCAGAAAGATTTAGTTCAGTCCCAGCAAAAACTCCTGCTTAATTCGATGGCCTCACACAAGTGACATAACCTTTTTCTTGTCTTCCTCATGGATGCAATTGAGACAATAGTCCCAACATTTGCAAGGTTGCATAATGATTTATTTTTAAATGCATGTGAGTTGCCAAATATTTATATTCATAAAAAAGTTAGGCTGTTGTTATTTTATTGCCTTCCAAGATGCCTCTCCCGATGTCCACAGAACCTAGTGCTTAGAGACATCTCTGTGATTTCCCAAGGCTCCACAAATGCAACACATCCAGACCAAACTCATCATCTCTTTCCATCTCCACCCAAAATACAGACTTGGCTTCCTTCTATAGCCCTCATCTCAGAGGACTGTACTGCCAACCAGTTACAGCTCAGACCAGACACCTGGGAGTCATCCTTTACTCCTCTTCTTATATTTAGAAAATATATGTGGGGATTCCCAATTCCCCACATAAATTTTGTAACAGGGACTGGTTTTACCCTTTATCCAAAAACAATTAAAAAACTGAAAAATATGCAAAAAATGGTATTCAAGGCACTGAAGATAAAGTAAAAAAGAACAATGACAGCTGAGAGATGAGAAACAAACATAGTGAGCCCTATGATAGCCTCACTTGATTTCCTTAAGAGGGTTTTCAGACCATGGCCCAGGAAGGGAGAACACAGGTAGAGCTCAACAAACTCCTTGCATTGAGGAGATGAAGCTGAGGGCTCAGGGAAATCAAGGAAGCTGGATTTTGCAGGAGAGAGTACCAGAATGACTACAGCTGCACAGAGAAAGAGCACTAGGGATCCACAGAGGGACCCCTCAGGTCTCCAGCTGAAAACTGCTAGAAATTGAGTTTCAGGATACTATGTGAGCCTAAGAAAAGAACCACCAGAGAGGATGAGAAGAAAGAGTGCTCAGCACTCAAATATGAATGGGAATGATGCCCATTCCCACGTTTCAGAATGGAAAATCACATGATTCATGGGATACTGGGTAGAGCACAGACAACAGCATTGTCTCATTAGTGAGTAATAATTAAGGCTAGACTGAAAACCTCTCCAGTCCCACCCAACAAATCTTAAAAGCAATTAAACATTTTCCAAGTAACTTATCTGTGTCCCAGAACACAGCTTAAAAAGATTTCAAGCAAAAAATATAGAGCACTTAATGAAGTAAAATTCACAGTGTCTAGCATCCAATCAAAAATTAGCAGGCGTGAAAATAGTCAAGAAAATAAGATCCATAATGAGAAGATAACTCCATCAATCAAAACAGACCCAGAACTGAGACAGATGTTAACATTATCAGAAAAGGACATTAAAACAGTTACTATAACTGCATTCCATATGTTCAGAAAGTTGAGTAGAGAGGTGAAGATTTAAAACATCCCCAAATCAAAATTCTAGAGATGAAAACTACATTGTGTGAGATGGAAAATTCACTATCCAGGCAGATTAGAGAATGCAGATGAAAAGGTTAGTGAACCTGAATGCATAGCAATAAAACTTAACCAACATGAAACACATAGAGAAAAAGAGAATCTAAAAGAGAGAAAAAAAGAAAATTAAAAAGCATCAAGAGCACAGTGAGCTATGCAACAACTTCATGAGCCCTAATATATACGTAATTGAATTTCCCTAAAGAGGGGAAAGGAGAGGCAAGGTGGATATTTGAATAAATAATGGTGAATTTTTTTCAAATTTGAGAAAAAATAATAAACCTACAGACTCAAGAAGGTCTATGAATCCTAAGCCCCAGAAGAGAACATGAAGAAAAATATACCAAGACAAATCATAATCAAATTTCCAATGAAAGGGAGAAAAATCTTAAAAACAACCAGATAAAAAAGACATTACATCATGGAGGAGCAAAAATAAGGAGGACAGAGGATTCCTCATGGGAAAGAATGCAAGTGAGAAGACAGTGGGGAAACATCTTTAAATTTCTGAAAGAAAAAGACTGTCTACCTTCAAGTATATACCCAGTGGAAAAGTTTCAAAACTGAAGGTAAAGTACCTGCAAAAGACAGTGAAAACAATAGAGAAGGACCTCTGAAAATTCCTCCATAAAAGCAACAAGAAAACTTGCAGAAAAAATTGTCTGAATCAACTTTTTAATACTTGAAAATAACCAAATGCTTGCAGTTTTCTAGGAGTATTCGTTCAAAAAAATCACTGAATCTTGGTAAGAACAGTGATATTTGTGTTGTTTTAGCTTTTCCTATTCCCATCCTCTTTTCCCCAACAATGAAGTTGCCTTGAAAACCAATAGCCATAATCATGGTGAAAACCAACAGCCTTTGAGCCACCAGAAGGGACAGAACAGAGTTGAATCCCTTCATATTCCCAGAGAACTGAAATTATTTTAACAGTGTGGTGATTACCAGGAAGAAGCCACTTCTTCTTGCAGGGCTCTTTCACCTGATGTGACTCAGAGTTTTCTCAGTACAAACACCGTTACCACGGGGGCATTTCTTAAAAACAAGTAGAACCTGAGAAGGTGGATAACAGTGCAATGAGTAGGCTAACCAGATAATTTAAAGGGAAGGCTATGCAGTGAGATGTCCTTAGGGGGGTTTAAAAAGCTCCAACTTTTTCTTGGGAATCTAGTGTCCATGCACATGCATAGGGCTGTGTGCATGAACAGAAAACACCTGAGAAGGCCCTAAGCTCTCACATATAGCTGACCTTGAGGTACTGTGCAAGTAGGAGATAAAGAATAAGGTGGGGCTGCAAACTGCCTGGCTGAGTGTTGAAAGTGCGGCCCCAACATGCACAGACACATCATCATTAAAGGTTGGGAGACTTATTGGTTCTAGGCTTTAAAGGAAATCTCTGTCCAATCATTAGCTGACAATGAAGTTAACAGAGCAGGCAGTTCAGTGGCCACACAAATAACAAACAAAGAATTAATTCAAAAAAGTAACTAAACAAAGAATAGCCATAAACAGCCACAATAACAAACCTTTGGAAGGAGGTAGAATCTAATTTCTAGAGTTGGCACATTATATTATTTAAAATGTCTAGCTTTCAACTAAAAATGTATGACATGCAAAGAAACCAGAAAAATCGCCATATATGGGTGGGAAGGAAAGGAAGGAGAATAATAAATAGATATATTTGCTGAGAAATCACAAACATTGACCTTGCTAGACAATAAAAATTTAAATCAACTGTATTAAATATGCTCAAAGATTGACAAGAAAGCATGGCAAAAATATTAAAGGAAATTATGAGAATGATGCCTCTCCAAATTTAGAATGTCAATAATGAGATAGAAGCTATAATAAGAAACAAATAGATAGTATGGCATTGAATAACTGAAATGAAAATGTCACAAGAGGGACTCAAAAGCAGATATGAGAAAGCAGAAGAAAGAATAAGCACAAGTAAAGGTGGGTCAATTGAGACTTCCCAGTGTGAGGAACTGAAAGAAAAAAGGAATAAAGAAAAATGAACAGAGCCTCAGAGACTTGTGGAACATCATCTAGCTTACAAATATACACATAATGGGAGTCCCAGAAGGGTAGGAGAGAGAGAGAAATGGGCAGAATAAAATAAAGAACAATGCCCAAAATCTTCCCAAAATTTATTAAAAACATCAATCTACCCATCTGAGCGCTCAATGAACTCCAAGAAGGATAAACCCAAAGAGATCCACACCTAGACATACCATAAGCAATTTGTTGAAAGCCAAAGAATAAGAGGGAATTTTGAAGGCAGCAAGAAAAAAGTAACACATCATGTACAAGGGATCCTCAATAAGATTAAGAGCAGATTTCTCATCAGAAACCAGGGAGGACAGGAGGTAATGGGAGAAAATAGTCTAATGCCAAAAGAAAAAGGCTGTTAACCAAGAATTCCATATCCAGCAAGCTTATCCTTTGAATATTAAGGAGAAATTAAGAAATTCCAAGATAAACAAAAACCAAGAGGATTCATCACTAACAAGCATGCCATGAAAGAAATACTGAAGGGAGTCCTTCAAGCTGAAATGAAAGGACACTAGACAAAAACTCAAATGTACATGAAGAAGTAAAGAAGAGCTGCAAACATAACTACAGATAGATATGAAAGATAGTATAAATTTATTTCTGTCTGTAATCTTTTTCCCCCCATCTGGTTTAAAAGAAAACTGCATAAGTAAAAGTATGTGTTGATGGGCATAAAATGTATAAAGATATCATTTCTATGACAATAATAGCACTAAGGAAGGGGAGAGAAACAGAGCTATAGAAGAGCCAATATTTTGTTTCATCTGAAATTAGGTTGATATTAATCTGAACTAGATTGTTATAAATTACTATGCTAATTGTAATCCCTGAGCAACAACTAAGAAAATAACTCAAAAAATTAAATAAAAGAACTAAATTAAGTAAATGAAGTAAATGAAATAGCAGAAGTAAAAGAAATAACAAAGGAATTAAAAGAGTACATCAGTACCGCAAAGGTAGGAAGTAATGGAGGAAGAGTGAAGCAAACAGACAGCCGAGATGCAATGTGGCCAGGAGGTGTGCTTCCACAGGTGCAGGTCTGCAGGGATGACAAGAATGGTCCTGGCTCTGGATAGGACGGGACAAGCACAATCCACCCTGCCTCTTCCACCATACGCAGCAACAAAGCCAGTACAAAATGTATGGAGCAGGTATTTGAGGACTCTGAAACATAAACAGTTGCAGGGAAAAAAGATCAGAACTAGAAATACCACCAAACTCGCAGTGAATTTTCCAGTTTTCCTCTGGTATCTGCTGGCCTGTAACCAAGGCATCCCAAAATCTGGAGTGGGACACTAGAGCAAAGGCAGAGAATTCCAGGATGAGCTATGTGGTTCTGGCTCGAGAAGTGAAGAGGGGCCTCGTCCCTCAGAGACTATAGGGGAGATCCCCCCCCCCATTCTTTCCTCTTCATTCTCTCATGTCCTGGACTCCAGGTAACCTCGCGGTGACAGTGACAGTATCAGGATGCCACAGGCGCCTGAAGCTGGGAGGCACTGTAATCTTCTTTTTTTTTTTTGCATCTGTCTTCATGAGAGATATTGTTCTTTAATTTTCTTTTCTTGTAATGTCTTTTTCTGGAAGAATGTGAGTAAAATTGATATTTCTTCTTTACATGTTTGATAGAATTAACCAGTGAGAACATCTGGGCCTAAAACTTTCTTTGTAGGAGGCTTTTGGTTTGTTAGTTTTGTTTTTATTTTGCATTTTGGCATTTAAAGCAAAGAGGTTTATTGACTGGCAAAGAAGGGTGCTCATGCTCTATTTCTTTTTTACTTCCTTTTACAATTAACATGCAGCGGAAGTTGATTTGCGTGAACAGTTATATGAATTTTAACACAGGAAGTCATCACCACCACAATCACCCCCAAAAACTGTCTTGTGCTAATCATTTTTAATTACACCCTTACCACATCCCTACATACAACAGATTTTCAACAAAGTCAGAGCCAATTCAGGGAGGAGAAGAGTCTTTTCAGCAAACGGTGCTGGAGTGTTAGAATAGCCATATAACTTCAGTCCATACCTTTGCATCACGTTAAAAAATAAATCAGAATAGGCCCTAACTAAATGTAAAAGCTGAAAAATACAAAACCTTCAGAGGAAAATATAGGATAAGCCCTTGGTTTAGGCAAAGGTTTCTGAAACACAACAACAAAATTATGATTCATAAAAGAACAGGTAAATTGTACTTCATCAGTGTTAAAAACGTCACTCTTCAAAAACCCTGTTTAACAATGAAATGACCAGCCACAGACTGAGAGGAAATATCAGCAAATCATATATCTGGCAATGAACTACTTGTATCCAGAATGTATAAAGAATTTTCAAAACTCAAAAAGAAAACAAACAGCCCAATTTTTAAAATGGGCAAAATTTGAATGGACACTTCACCAAAGAAGGAATACAAATGGCAAGTGAGCAAGCACATGACAGATGTTCAACATCCTGAGCCATTAGGGATCATGAAAATCAAAATGAGATAGCACTACCAAACAGAATGGCTAAAATTAAAACCCTGCCAGTGCAAAGTGTTGGCAGGAACGTGGAAGAACGAGAAGTCTCATACACTGCTAGCGGGGGTGTAAAATGGTACAACCACTTTGGAAAACAGCTGGGCCATTTCTTAAAAGAGCAAGCATATACCTATCACATGATTCAGCCATTCACTACTCTATGTATTTACCCAAGAGAACTGAGAGTACACATCCATAGAGAGACTTACATGTGAATGTTCATAGCAACTTTATTTTTAATAGCCAAAAAATGGAAACAACCCAAATGGCCATCAAAAGGTGAATGTATAAACACACTCTGGTTATATCCGTACAATGGAATTCAACTCCACAAACAAGAGTGAATTCTTTACCCATGCCTCAAGAGGGATGAATCTCAAAACAATCGTGTGGAGTAAAAGAAGCCAGATGAAAAAGAATACATACTGTATAAAATTCTGGAAAATGCGAACTAATCTATAGTGGCAGAAAGGAGATCGGTGGTTGCCTGGAGATGAGAAAGCAGGGGAGGGGGTTGGGATTGCAGAGAAGCAAGAAGGAAATTTTGGCGATGACAGATATTATCATTGCATTCCTGATGGTGATGATTTGAGTGCACGCATATGTCAAAACCCATCAAATTGTATGCTTTAAATCTGTGTAAGTCCACTGTAGATTAGTTATCCTTCAATGACAATGAAGAGATTTATCATGCCCACGCACACTTTGGGAGAGAAACCATGGAATCTGAGGGTCACAACCTAGGGAATCTAGTAGGGGATGAAAGAGAAATCACCTGCACCTCCAATGAAAGGGGATAGCTAAGAGCTCCTCAGGACCCCTCGAGTCCTGAGAGGAGAGCTAATTGGACTCTTTCCCTTCCCACCTGGCCCGGCAAAGTGGAGAAAGAGCAAGAAGTGGCACCGTACCTGCCTCTGGGAGAGAAGAATAGGATTTACGTGGGTCTCAGGGGCAAGCTAGCTGAATGGAGAGTGCCCCCAAATCTTCCTTGCTCCCCGCTAAGGCCCTGTGCACCGAGGGAAGACCTGTTATATGAGGAAGTGTATCATCCCCAAAGAGAACATCAACTGTAAACATGTTGACAAGTTGAACTAAAGAGACAAGGCATCCAGAAGGCATGTGGGCTGTCTGCTGGGATCCATCCGAGAACAGAACTTCTAATTTCAGAGTCTTTTGGGTGGCTGTGTGAAACAAGGAATGAGCTTTGACTTACGATATACCAGGAGACGTGGTGTCTAATTCACCTGTGCCCAATCCCTGCTTTGCCACTTCCCAACTGTGTGTCCTTGAGCGAGTTATTTAACTTCTCATGATGTGGTGACCTCACCCGTCCCGTGGCCAGCACCCACGGCACCGAGTTGTGGTCAGGATTCATGGGTGAAGCGCGTGTGGATAAACGTGTTCTGGAGCTGCCCAGCAGGCCAGTAGAGTAGGCCATGCCCAAACTCAGGTGGAAGTGGGGGACGAGCCCCCGCTGTGCTCAGTGACACTGTTAGTGGAGAAAGGGCGAGGACGGCCACGGGCGTCGGGGACAGCAGCCGCCTGCCAGGACTTTGCCAGTAGCCCCACCATGGCTACCGTCATGCCCCCTTGGCTCGTCACGCCTGAGTCCGTGGGCCAGGGAGCACCGCCCGCAGGGAGACACAATAACAGGACCCCCCTCAGCTCGGCATGTGGGTGCACTGAGATGCTCCAGAGATGCCCTCAGCCTTGAGCCTCCCCTTGCCTTTCCCATGCCTCCGCAGCAGTGAAAGGGGCACCTGGCAGCGCACAGGGGTGGCAGGTGAGCCAAGCCAGCCAGCAGCTACCGAGAGATGCCAGCAGTGGCTAAGGGGGTCACCCTCAGGGGCCTGTCCAGTGAGGGCTGGAGCAGAAGAGAAGCATGGAGGCAGCCGTCACACGGCGGCCAGGTGCCCTTGGCGGCGCCCAGAAACATACAGGTAAGATTCTGAAGGAGGGCAGGGGTCCCATAAGGAGAGTGGGGGTCCCATGTCATCACTGGGAGTAAAATGAGTGGTTTAGGACATCTGGTTAAGAAAACCAGGCTGGCCCAGGAATCACTAACTACAATCAGGTCAACTGAATTGTGTTATGGAAAAGGGACCTTTTTAGCCTCACGGATATTCTCATGGTTATATGCTACTTCACAACAATTACTGAATTGTGCCCTGAGTGCCTTCAACAGGGGGAAAGCATCTTTCCACTGACCATTCTAGTTTATGCTAATAACCACCAACACCAGAGGATTGGAAGCTTGGCATTAACTACCACGTCACAAAGCTACGTTGTCTCCCATCCAAATCCTTCCTGCAGCAATTCCATTCTCGGCATTCTTCCTCCAGTTTTGTCAAATAAAATGACAAAGCACAAAAAGGGGATTCTCCCCACCCCACGTCCATGCCACAGGTTTTCTTCACTGTTGCAAGATTTCCTGATAAAGGCGGGGACCATCTACACAAAGCATTGCTATTGGAATGCCCTCTGAAAATCCCCATGTAAGTTTTTTGAGTTTTCGTGGACTGGGGCTTGTTCAGAAAGGTCTGTGCTGGGGAAACCCGCCCTTTGGCGCCCCCTAAGAAGTCCACGGGGAGGGCGCCCCCCTTTCTCCAGCTAAAATAGTACTCTGCTATTTAAAAAGCGGCGGAACCTACAGTAAGGGCTCTTTTGTTGGCCTGTACAAAAAGGCTTTTTTTAATGCTTCCCCTGTCCACTTGCCAGATGTCAGAGCTGGATGAAGTGTCCAGGATCCACATGGGACCCTGTGTGAACGAGAAAGACAGAGCGCAGCCTCAAGACCTGTTCTCCAGGCAGCTCCAATTTCAGCGTCAAGGTCTCCGTGGCTATTTAAGGGACAAATGGAACCCTCAGGGATTTGTTTCATTTAATTTTCCAATGAAATCAGAGACCCTGTTCTTGGGTGTCAAAGCAGATAGCCCTTCATATGCGGCCACAGGGAAGCGACCCAGGAGAAAGGAGACCTGCTGGAGACGATGGCTGCACGGTGGGCCCCAGCCTGGGCACCGCTAGGGGACAGCTAGAAGGAGATGCACGCTGCGAGCCCCGTGGTGGCTGCGGCCCCTCACTCGTCTTAGCCTCTTTTTCTTTGCGGAAGCTCAATTTATTTTATTATTTTAATTTTTTTTTTTTTTTTTT
>JAQZBX010091040.1:0-12439 GCA_029593785.1 Cabassous unicinctus
CAATCAATGTAATACACCACATTAACAAATTGAAGGAAAAAAAACACATGATCATCTCAATAGATGCAGAAAAGGCATTTGACAAAATCCAGCATCCTTTTTTGATAAAAACTCTTCAAAGAGGAATAAAAGGAAAATTCCTCAATATGATAAAAGGCATATATGAAAAACCCACAGCCAACATCATACTCAATGGGGAAAGGTTGAAAGCTTCCCCTCTAAGATTGGGAACAAGACAAGGATGCCCACTGTCACCATTGTTATTCAACATTGTACTAGAAGTTTTAGCTAGGGCAATTAGATAAGAAAAAAAAATTAAAGGCATCCAAATAGGAAAAGAGGAGGTAAAACTCCCTCTCACTGTTTGTGGATGACATGATCCTGTACTTAGAAAATCCTGAGGTATCCATGGCAAAGCTACTTGAAGTAATAAATGAGTTGAGCAAAGTGGCAGGATAGAAGATCAACACGCTAAAATCAGTAATGTTTTTGTACACTAGTACTGAACAACCTGAGGAGGAAATGAGGGGGAAAATTCCATTTTCAACAGCAACAAAAAGACTCAAATACCTAGGAGTCAATTTAACCAAAGAAGTATAGGACCTATATGCAGAAAACTACAAAACAATGCTAAAAGAAATTTAAAAAGACCTAAACAAATGGAAAGACATTCCGTGTTCATGGATTGGAAGAATAAATATCGTGACGATGTCAATCTTGCCCAAACTGATTTATAGATTCAATGCAATACCAATCAAAATCCCAACAGTTTACTTCACAGAATTAGAGAAGGCAATTACCAAATTCATCTGGAAGGGTAAGTGCACCTGAATAGCCAAAAAGCATTCTAAAAAAGAAGAGCGACATGGGAGGAATTTCACTGCCTGACCTCGAAACATATTACAAAGCTACAGTGGTCAAAACAGCATGGTACTGGCATAAAGATAGACACATCGATCAGTGGAATAGAATTGAGAACCCAGAAATAAACCCTCACCTATACAGTCAACTGGTTTTTGACAAACCTACCAAGCACACGCTAACGGGAAAAAAGTCTCTTCAACAAATGATGTTGGGAGAACTGGATATCTATAACCGAAAGAATGAAAGAGGACCCCTATCTCATTCCCTATCAAGAATCAACTCAAAATGGATCAAAGATCTAAATATAAAAGCCAGGACCATAAAACTACTAGAAGAAAATGTAGGGAAACATCTTCAAGACCTTGTAGTAGGTGGTGGTTTCTTGGACCTTACACCCAAAGCACGTGCAACCAAAGAAAAAATAGTTAAATGGGACCTCCTCAAAATTAAACACTTTTGCACCTCACAGGACTTTGTCAGAAGGGTGAGAAGGCAGCTGACTCAATGGGAGAAAATATTTGGAAATCACATATCTGATAAGGGTTTAATATCCAGGATATATAAAGAGATGTTACAACTCAACAACAGAAAGACAAACGACCCAATTAAAAAATGGGCAAAAGACTTGAATAGACATTTGTCTGAAGAAAAAATATAAATGGCAAAAAAACACATGAAAAAATGCTCAACATCACTCATGATTAGGGAAATGCAAATCAAAACCACAATGAGATATCATTTCACACCTATCAGAATGGCCCCACTATTAAAAAGACAGAGAACTACAAGTGTTGGAGAGGATGTGGAGAGATAGGAACATTTCTTCACTGTCGGTGGAAATGCAGAATAGTACAGCCACTGTGGAGGACTGTTTGGCAGTTCCTAAGGAAGTTGAATATAGACTTGCCACGTGACCCGGCAATACCACTACTGGGTATATACCCAAAAGAAGTGAGAGCAGTGACACGAACAGCCATCTGCACACTGATGTTCATAGCAATATTATTCACCACTGCCAAAAGCTGTAAACAACCCAGGTGTCCATCAACAGACGAATGGATAAACAAACTGTGGTCTATTCACACGATGGAATATTATGCAGCTGTAAGAAGAAATGAAGTCGTAAAGCATATGACAACATGGATGAACCTGGAGGACGTTATGTTGAGCGAAGCAAGCCAGATACAAAAGGAAAAATACTGTATGAATGCATTACTATGAACCAAATATATTGTGTAACATATTGTTTGATTCAAAAAAAATTTTATTGCGAATATTCTCGCTGTCCTGATTTTGTGATAATCAAGGTAGGCTAAACACTCGCTATATTAGAAACCATGCATGTGTCCCCAGACCCAGTTTTTCTCCCTAGGTCTTTTTTTTAGAATGCTGGTAATAAACTAAGCCTGATTTATTATATGACCATCCTGTATGGGAAAAGACTATAACTTTGGGTATCTTTGGTCAACTTAAGAGATATAGCAGGGATTCGGATGTGGCTCGGGCGGTTGTGCATCTGTCTCCTATATTGAGGAACCTGGGTTCAACCCTCAGGACCGCCCAGTAAAAATTTAAAAAAAGAAAAATATAGAAGATGCGTGGGCCACCAGGCCCCGCGTGGGTGTGCCGCCCGGCCCCGCAAGCGGGTGAGCCATGAGGCTCTGTCCGCAGGTGAGCCACCAGGCCCCGTGAGTGCGCCGCCAGGCCCCACGAGGAGTTTTGCCGCCAGGCCCTGTGAGCGGGTGAGCCACCAGGCCCTGTCCATGGGTGAGCCGCCAGGCCCTGCGAGCGTGTGAGCCATGAGGCCCCGTCTGTGGGTGAGCCGCCAGGCCCCATGCGTGGGTGCGCCGCCAGGCCCCGTGGGTGAGCCGCCAGGCCCCATGCGTGGGTGCGCCGCCAGGCCCCGTATGTGGGTGAGCCGCCAGGCCCCATGTGTGGGTGCGTTGCCAGGTACTGCAAGCAGGTGAGCCATCAGGCCCTGTCCGTGGGTGAGCCGCCAGGCCCCGCGAGCGGGTGAGCCACCAGGCCCCGTGTGCGGGTGCGCTGTCAGGTCCTGCAAGCGGGTGAGCTGTCAGGCCCCGTCCGTGGGTGAGCTGCCAGGCCCCGTGAGCAGGTGAGCCACCAGGCCCCGCAAGCCACACAGCAAGATGGTGACATAACAGGAGAGTGACACAAAGGAGGGCCAAGACGAGATGCACCAAAAAACCAGGAACTAAGGTGGCGCAGGCGGTAGTAGGATGCCTCTCTCCCACATCAGAGGTTCCAAGGATTGAATCCTATGAAGACAGGAGAAGAGAGGGAGGGAAACGGACACAGAGAGTTGCCCAGCAAATGGACACAGAAACAGCAAAAATGAGGGGAGGGGGGCTGTAAAAATGGATAAAAGTAAATAAATAAATAAATCCTTAAAAAAATGTATAGGGGAGGAAGATTTGGACTATAGTTAGTAGTAATACTTTGATGATACTCTTTCATGATTTAACAGATGTTTCACAATGGTGCAAGATGTTTGCAGGGGGGTGATGTGTGGGAGCCCTGTATGTTATGCATGTTTGTTTCGTAAGATCATGATGTTTACTGAACACTTATAGTTTATGTATGTTCATGTATGAATGATATACTTCAATAAATTGTTCAAAAAATTTTTTTTTATATGTATCCAGTACATTTAAACATTTAATTGAGAAATGTATATATTTAGTCAAAAAAAAAAAAAAGAGAACAGTTTGGCTCATCTTTGAATTGAAAAAGTTTACTGGTACCCTGAAATGTGTACAAGTTAAAACATGAACAATTCGTGTTTTATAGGTTTAATTATAGCATTTTACAAAAAAAATTAAAAATAAAACAAGCCTACTGCTTTAGGCCTGGACTGGGATTACATGTCAATTTATCAAAATTTTAAGGGACATTAAAATTATGAAATAGTTCTTATTTTTTTTTCTTTGCCATAGGTACAGGTTAAGAAGGGTAAGGAAAAGAAATTTAGATGTGAACAATAACGAGAACAAATACATATTTGGAAACAGGGCAACATAAGCCTGTGTGATGCATTTGTCCATTTCATTGGTTGTCCGTCAAAAATAAAGATTTATGTATATTTTTCACCACACGTCTATTCCCTACAAATTTCCAAACTTTCCTATGTTCTTCATAAAATTGATGTCCACAGGTTCAGCATTTAGGGAGGCAATGAAATTGATTCTGGACTAAGGAAATCATTTTATGGGATGAATGGACCAACTCAAAAATTAAAAAAGCAGAAGGTTTGATTTTTAAAAAAATCAGCACACATTTCTGGATAAAACTGATTTAAACTCATGTCCTGAGATTTTTTTTTTAATTATATCCATATGATATAAAATGTCTATAAGAACAGTAGCCCTCAATTCCAGCGAGCCTATTTCAGACATTTTATTGTCTATTAAGGATTTTTTTTAACACTCTCAAGAAAAAATTAAAAAAAATAAATTTTCTTTAGAAAGGATATTTTAGCATAATGAATACGCATATTTTCTCAGAGTGTATGTAGTCCACTCCTCTCTTGATATTCTTCATAAAAACGTCTCAATGACTCAGGAATTCTAGGTGTCACAATGTTCAAGGCTTGAGTAAAATGTCTTCTCATAATGCAGTTGGCTTGAATGTCTTCTTCCAGGGCCAAAAGGGCTGCTTCTCTACAGACGGCCATAATCTGAAATAGAAAAAAAAAGGGGGTGGGGGAGTGGGTAGGAAAAAAATATTCAACACTCTTTTCAGAAACTTAATATTCCAACTATTCATCTGTGCTAACTTCTACAACTATAAGCACATTGCTAAAATTTATCTGCAAGAGTTATTCCACTTAAGATTTTCAAAAGATAGAGAGTAATCAGAGATGGAGCTTTTTGCTTGTCTGTCTGTCCATCTGTCCGTCCGTTCGTCTGTCGTCCATCCATCCATCCCAAAACAATTTACTCAGAAATAGGAGCTTTAAAAAGATGTATACCATATGGCATTTGCTCTTAAAGAGCTTACAATTTTAAAGGTGGAACAAACATGCACATGCATACTTCAATACAGAGCAACAAGGATTGAGTGTGAATGTGTGGTGGGCAGAGGCAGGAATTAAGTAATAAGGGAGGACAGAAGAAGGAGATACTCTGATGTAGAGTGAGGTCCTGCTCATCAGCACAACTTGTCTTAACGCTGAGTTTCCACATTCCTTTTGACCTCTGATCTATGACTAACATGTAAAAGCATTTCTTTATGTGTATCTGTTTAATGAGTTTTTAAATCTTGGGAATATCAGATAGGGTTGTCTATGCTATTTAGGAAAACTGCATTGGAACAGAGAAGTGAATTCTGTTTACTCGGCAAGGAAAGCTGGAAGAACTGAAAAGAATCTGGGGAGGGGGTGAAGTGGATGGCAGAGGGAGGGAGGAAAGAGTAGGCGGTAAGAAAACGGAAGGGGAGGAAGGTTCAAGTCTCAAATCCTGAAATGTGTTTTTAAGCTCCCTGGACTTCACACAGCGGAAGCAGGCTGATGCCAGTGTCATTCTAAAGACGCATTACCATGCTGGAAAGAGCTTGTGGGATGAAAAGAGAGATTGTGATTTTCGGGGCAACAGGGAAAACAGTGATTGATATGGACTATGCCCTTATATTGGTAAATGAAAGGGCCAGCTGAAACACATTTGTCCAACCATTCAGCATATTTTCTGTTTGTTCACTTACTGAAAAGGGTTCCTCGGCTTATGCTGGGCTAATGGCTGCCAAAGCAGTTTAGTATCCTTTTAGGGGATTTAGTAGCATGTTTAGGGAGCTTTTGAAAAAAACATGCATAAAGATTTAGATGGCTTTGTCAAATTATGAAATTTAACTATTGGTGATGTGCTTCGTTAATGAGTGCTAAGATAACTATAGTGGTGATGCATGTTAATGTGTTTTAAAAAAGAGAGTAGCTACCAAGTTGTTGAAGGAAAAAGCAAAACCTTTTTAGGGATCCATAAAACCACTTCATCACATATTCTGGTTGCAAATAAAGTTATTTGAAAACAAGCATGTGATAGTTAATAAGCACAGTAAGAGTCAGTGAAATGCTCTGCATGGTAAACTGGCTAACAGATGGTTTCACTGTGTTCCGAGGCAACCTCCACAAAGGGAGGTGAAGGGACCAAGTGAGGGGACCCAGCTCCCTCTCCCCAGTCTGAGCAGCATTTCTTTCATCTGTGCAAGAATGTGAAGAAATGGTTGTAAGGCTAAAAAGTTTGAAGAACGACTAGAAGAGGCAAAGAGGACTGAGTTTCCTGATGGTGGGTGATGTTCTCTTTCTGAGACTGTACAGGGAATGTTTCCTTGATGGGGCTTCCTCTCAGGCTAAGAAGAATAGAGAAGTCACTGCCCTGTGCCAGTGCCATGCTTTGCACACTTCATAGTTGAGACCTGTCTTGAAGAATACAGGGCCTAGAGCATATGGCTACAAATATTAATTGAGGACCTACCACATGCTAGATAAATAGTAATTACTGTATTAATTGCTAGTGATTGGTGCCCTCAGATTTTGTACAATGCAGTGATATGCAAAGTCTGATGGAAGCATGGCAAAGGGAGTGGCCAAATGAGCATGTGTAAGGTGATGGTGGCTGAGATAGGGGAGGTGGGTTGGGTTAAAGAAAGAAGAAAAGGGGATTGCAAGGCTTCCCAGATCCTCTCAAAGCTCATGGAATTTGCTTCATATGGTAGAATGGTGCTTGACTAATACATCTGGCACATCTGAGAAAGGGAACCTACAATCTGGGAGGCATCCCCTCTTGTTACACAGTAATCAAACTGGGAAGAAACGATTACACTCCTCGAATCACTGGAATCTCAGACAGCCAAACATGATAAGGCAGAGAAATTAGGTAGTGGGAAGTGAAAGATTATTTAGGCAGGTCACTGAGGTCAGGAAGGCTGTCCTTGGGATCAACTCCCCTGAGTAATTCCTCTTTGCAGATCAATTTTCCTTCCTCCAGATCAACACCCATAGATTTTTCTCTAAGGTATAAATTCCTTTTTGCTTTTACATGGCAGCTTCCATTGCAAGAACAAAGGGGCCACTGGTTCTAGATGTGGCTAGAGAAATAGTGGCCACTTAAAAGTTGTGTGACTTAGGGTCTCTAGTATATGTTAACATTTGAGAGTAATTACCCTACTATAGTTAGTATTGCTCTGTCCCTTAATAAACAATTCCATCCAATTTGGAGACTTAAAAAAATTGTGCGATAAAAAAACTTGGACAGAATTTCGACCAGAATACTAAGAAATGTTTTGGATTAGATAGGGATGACCTATAGAAATTATGAAAGGAAATGAAAAGGGAGACAGAGTAGCTGAATAATGGTACTCAAGGATCTCACATAAAAGTGTCTTCTTCCCTGGAGAGGAAGTAGTGTAGCTGCTCCCACTTCTTGGGGTGGCAGAACTCCTTAGGACTGCCTGAACTCAACACTGGCTTCCACAAACATTACCCATTTTATTTACAAGGGTTGTTCTGAAGAACCAGTCAGGCAGGCAATCAATCCCTTTCACCATTTTTATTTTCCTATACATTTACTTAGTAATAGTCTACCAGTAACTGAGATAGCTATAAATAGGACTGCATGAATAATTAGTCAGTCACTCTTTCATCAGTCAACATCTGTTGAATGGCTACTCTGTGCAATAACTATGTGAGGTCAGGTGGAAGATCCAGAAATGGGCAAGACACTGAATCTGTCATCTGGTGCTTACAAACCAGTAGTGGATGGATATAAATTAACTGCAATGTGTGGCATGGTATGAGATGTACTGTTGGAGAGGCAAAAGGAAAGTGCTTTGGGTGTGGAAAGAAGGGAGAAATTACTGCTGGCTCGGGAGAGGCTTCATAAATTGAAGTGGGAAGGACAGAATTTAGATATGTGTTTATGCAAAGAAAGTATTGTTCTGAGTACAAGGAATAAAGTAAGCAGAAAAACAGCAAGGTGGGAAAATAAAGGGATCAGGGATTACACTGAACTAACCTTAGTTGGCAAAACAGTGAATTGAAAAAAGTAATCCTATCAAAATATCACTAAAAATAACAAGGATAGAATTTTTAGAAGTCACATGGGCCACAATAACAGGGAATGCTAGTCAATAACAGTCATCTCAAAAGCGCTCAACCAAATCCACAAGCAGCTGATACACAAGCAGCTGACAGAGCCTAACTCCTAAAGGTTCCTTTGTTTTTATTTTTTCCTCATGAAAAGGCTTCTTAGTAGGAATTCCAAAAGAAAAAACATTAATTGGATTATTTGTTCTCTTCTCCCAACCCAAATCAAAAGGCAGGTCTAAAAACAGAAGTATTTTGAGGATGTTCATTCGTGATGGCTGGTTTCTATTTGCTCTGAGAGCTACTCACTTTGGTATGAGTTCTAACGTATGATAAGCTAAATATTCCCCAAGAAAAGTACAGCTTTTCTGCTCAAAAATCTTCACTGGCTTTCATGGCCCATGTCAGCATTCCCCTTGGGATATTAATATCTGTTCAAGGGTAGAAGCATTCCATAATGAAATAAGTTTTGGGGAACAGTGTATATACTCAATTCCTTACAATGCACAATAGGATTTTAAAGATTTCTGTGAAGCCTAGCAATGCAGATGTGTTTATTTGTTTAATCCAATGTTACCCACAGAACTCTCCTCCCCTTTTTTGGCATAACACCTATAAATGGCTATCCTTAGTTACTAGTGACCTTCAGTACACATTTTGAGAGATGCTACCCCATATCATGGACCTGTACAATGTGGCACTTGACTATCTCATTTCCTTTTTTCTTTTTCTTTCCCCTATTCCAGAATAGAGTGATCCAGAAGGGAGCTGAGGGCAGAGACATACGGAACAGACATATTTAAGAACTGAGAAGAGGTAGAGAAGGCTGAGCAGAAGGAGAGAAGCTGAGCTAAGGAGGAGGACCAGGCTGTGTAACAGAGACAAAGAGCAGCAACACTTGCAGCAGCCACAGCACTTACATGTGCTCTGCAAATGGTCAGTGCACACTTGTTGAATTTAATGGAGTAGTTCCTTAACTAGAAACAAGTTTTCAGAAGTGCATGTTATGTATATCTTTCCCATATTTAGCTAATATTCTGCAGCATTTTTACTTATATCTGATACAATATAGACTATGTAAGTTATACTTAAGTTTCTGGAATGAAGATAAAGCAGTAACAAAAAATTGATGAATGTTTATCTCAAGAAATGCTTTCAGTCTGGAGCACTGAATTGTTTCCTTAGAAGTAAATGAGAAATTCTACCAAGACTACTCCTATGCTACTATTATATGTGAGGGATGCTTCCTTAGGTATCAAACTGTGTTACACAGGGACAGGAGCTTTTTTGCTGTGTTATAGAAAAATACTGTGTTGGAATTGAGAATGATTCCAAGGAACGTACAAAATTATAGTAATATACATTGGCTTGGAGCACTGAAACGGAAGCTTTGCTTAAAAAAAAAAAATGTACCAATGGTGATCTATTGTCTTTGATGAAAGTTATCTGGGATCAATTAATTGCTGAGAGATTTTCCTTTCTGCATTAAGCTTTAGAAAGGTGAGGTCTTTCTAGACAAATTTGGCATCACGTCTCTCTGTGAATGAGTACCACGGAAAATAAGAAAAATGGCTTCAATTTAAACTTTAAAGTAATGAGGGTCTTTCTCATTACTATGTATAAAGTTTGCAAGAAAACCTAATGAGATAGGTGTATATGTGTGCATATGTGTGTGTATCTATATATCCAGTGTTCACAGGGACCACAAATACTGATCATTCTGCTAAAATCACATTCAAAACCAGACAGAGTCTGGGACTGTTTCAGTGATAAGGGAAGTCAGCTGAAATTTTCCCATGCATCTACAGAAGAACCTCACTGAGAAGATGTGCAAATGAATAGGCGAATTTGAATTACAGACTGTCTGGAATGTTAAACTTACCCGTTTAGAAAGAAAACCCTTGGCCACTTGAGCTCCTTAACTTCTTTGGCAAAAAGGAATTTGGAAGCTTTCCCCTAATCCCTTCACCATCTTGTTCTCTTCCTCCATAGGGTGCAGACTAGATCATTTAAATGAATTATTAGCTAACTACAAGCAAGGTTGCTTTTGCCATTAGGTCATAAAAGCAAAAATGTTTTGGCTGGCTCTGTAAAGCTAAGAGTATGTATTCTGTGTTCTTATTCAGTTTCAACTAAAAAATAGATACCCAAGCTTTTAGAATATATATGTGGCTTGCTGCAAAGGTGAAAACATCTGTTTGGAAAAATGAGGGAGAGAGACAAAGGGCTAGCAGAGTGGGCCCAAAATCTCACTGTTAGAACTAGACAAAGATGTTGTCATTTTGGTGGCCATGACATCCATTTATTTGGTACCAACATGTCATAGATTCTCTTTCCATCAACATCTGACCAATAATATAAAACAATAAGCAGGAACTCTCTATGGAAGATTTAGCTCTTAAGAGGCAGGAAAGGAAAAGATTTTCAATTAAAATACTTAGAAATCCTCAAAACAAAATCACTGAATAACTATAGTGAATAATTTTTCTTTCAAATGCAGGGGAAAAAGTAACTCAGCAATGAAAGCAAAGGGACATATGAGTATGAATTTTCATGCCATGCTTGCCCTCGGAAAAAGCAGTTCCTTTGGAACAACAACAATATAGCAATAACTGGATTATGTGCGACAACTCCACTTGTGAGGGGCGTGGGGAAGCAACTTCCCATGATGAGAAGGCTCTTGACCATTGAACCTTGGGAAATCTAATTACCTCACTTTTAAATGCAAAAGGGCAAAAGAGGCAATTGTGTGGAATTCTGAATGCCATAAAGAATAAGAACAATGCTTTACTTCACTGTGGAAAAAATGAAACCTCTTATACATAGCCTAGGAGACAAGAAGAGTTGAAACAGGTGGCTCAGCTTAGCAAAATAGAAACAGGCATATTACTAAAATTAAAACCAACATGGTTTCTTAGCAGGCAATAATAATTTAAAAAAAAACAGTGTAAGTAAAGAGTAACAGTCAAGACAAAGAATGTTTACCAAAAACTAATAGGAAGGAAAACTTGAAAATGTCAGGCATTGCTCTGGGTATCCATTCCTCCTATGCCATAATCCCTCCCTTTTTCCTTCTAGTTCACAGTAGCTCTACCTTCTTTCCTGATGCATTGAGAGATCAGGAACTTAATAGTAAAATTAAGCTCAGTCACTTCCATTTCCAGATAAGGCCTGGGTAGTACCTGTACTTTCTTGCTATATGTTATAAACAGATTATGATAATGATAGGAAAACATAGCCCCAAGTGGCATGTAGGGTGGGCAGGAAGGGATGCTACTGTAAATTGGGCTTTGGAGTAAGGGGAACTAACGGCTGCTCCCTTCCAATAGGGATGCTGAAATTTGAATTAACCTTCAATAATCTCAGAGATTATTTGCATCCTGAATAAAAGTGGAAGGGTAACAAAGAAGTTCAGAAGACAGCCTAAACAATCAGTTGAAGTCCTGTTTGGCACCCATCAGCCCCTCTCCTCAGTGACGGAGAGCAGTCTTCAGATCTGTGGAGAAACTGAAGCTAGCAATTTTAAATGTGCCAGAAGAGGAAGCTTATTTATAGGCTGACCTTAAAGGAGGAGGAAAGTGGCGCCCTTGACAGCTAAATTCACATGCGTAGTTTAACCAGGACATGGCAGGACCACTTAAAAGTTCACAGGAAAACTACAACTGCCGAATAGAGATTGCAATTAGACTACAAAGATACAGCCAGCAGCAATTTCTTGCCTGACTGGTGAATTACACAGTACAGAATAGACTATTTGGAGAGATCAGGCTGGAGAAGAGAGCAAGCAACCAAACCCTGTACTGTGCAGCTTCAATCTGCATCCACGCAGAGGTGGAGATGCTCTCTCCTCCGGGCTCCGGGGAGGCAGACTGGCTGCTGCTCCCGCTGTTTGGCAAGAAGAAAGCGGCCTTCCAGTGAGGCCTAAATGTGCTTTTCAGCTCCTTTGTATTTCAAGTGTACTAAATAGCTTTAAAGAATCCACCAATGGGCTTCAGTGCTTAAAAAAGGTCTTAGGTATTTTCAAGAAAGTGGTTTTGTTAAAAGCATCTTCTGTCTGGAACACCTGTGACCTGTTGAGCTTAATTGGGCTGCAGCTGGCGCTGATTGTGCGCAGCCGCTGGAGGGCCACGGCGCTGACATTGTGTTCAGTCCCGTTCGCCCGCCCCCCTCGCTTTTCTTTTAACTTTCGCAGCCCCGCGACCTCCTTCCCTTGTGTGTCTGAGGGATTAGGAACCCAGTAGAGAGTGGTGTCCTGCTGTTTGTGAACAGCATGCACTGAGGTGCTTCAAGGAGGAGGCTACCTGGGAGATTACGTGCCCCTGTGGATGCGGAGGGCCCATTCTCCCCAGACCCCATTGAGCCGTTCTGAAAGGTGGCTGAATGGCCAGGCATGAAAGATGGGACTGAACGAAGCGCAGCAGGCGCCTGTCTGCACAGCAGCAGATGGAAGTCAGACTGTCACAAGCACAACCAGCGAGCAGT
>JAQZBX010091041.1:0-12474 GCA_029593785.1 Cabassous unicinctus
TGTGTGCCGGTGAGCCGCCAGGCCCCGGGAGCCATGCAGCAAGATGATGACGTAACAGGAGAGAGATGCAGGGGAGAGACAAGACGAGATGCTCCGAAAACCAGGAACCGAGGTGGGGCTGGTGGCAGAACACCTCTCTCCTACATTGGAAGTCTCCAGGATCGAATCCTGGTGAAGACTGGAGGAGGATGAGAAGAGATGGCAGGAAACAGACACAGAGAATTGCCCAGCAAATGGACACAAAACAGCAAAACGGGGAAGGGGGGGTTTAAAATGGATAAAGTAAATAAATAAATCTTAAAAAAAAAAAAAAAAGACAATGAGGAAAATACTTTCCACAGGAGACAGTTGGGGAGGCTGTCAAACAAACTTGCAAAAAGCAAAGTATATGGTGCTAGCAGTGTTGGGGTTTGGAGGAAGCTAACAGCAGTATTTCTGTATTTTGTCAGGAAGTTGGCCTTTAGCCTGGGACAGTGTCTGCCATTCAGAAATGCTGTCAATCTGAAGTATGTTATAGCACATGAGGCAGGTCTGGGAAGAGAGGCTGATCAAAGGTGTCATAGTTAAGGAGGCTCAATATTGCCTCTAAACAATTTCATTATTTCCTAGAAACTAGCTGCACTTAGGACTGAAGCCCATGGTTTTTAATTTTTTTTTTTATTTTTAGGAGGTACTGGGGATTGAGCCCAGGACCTTGTACACGGGAAGCAGTCGCTAAACCACTGAGATACATCTGCTCCCCAATGAGAGCTGTTTTTTTCATTTGTTTTTAGGAGGTACTGGGGATCAAACTCTGGACCTCCTATATGGGAAGCAGGCACTCAACCTGCTACATCTGCTCCCCCATGGTTTTATTTCTTAAAGATTTATTTTATTTCTCCCCACCCCATTGTTTGCACTTGCTGCTGTCTGTTGGGTGCTCATCTTCCTTTTAGGAGGCACTGGGAACTGAACCCGGGGTCTCCCATGTGGGAGAGAGGTGCCCAATCGCTTGAGCCACCTCCGCTCCCTACTTTGTTGTGTCTCTCATTGTCTTTCTCCTTGTATCTTGTTGCAGCATCTTGTTGCGTAAGCTCACCATGTCACCCCGTCACGTCAGCTTGCTGTCTTGCTCATCTTCTTTAGGAGGCACTGGGAACTGTACCTGGGACCTCCCACGTTAAGGCGGGAACTCAATTGCCTGAGTCACATTGCCTTCCCTTCCCCATGGTTTTTATAGTACAAAAATGAGAGGCATCCCTAGAAGAAATATGCACTATGTAACAGTAATCACTGTCAGTTATTTTTAGATGAAATTTAGTCAGGCTGCATATTAGTATCCTTTGGAAAAGTGTCTAAACCTGATTTTCAAAGGATAAAAGATATAATATAAATTAAGTAAATACTTGAATAAGTAACTAAAAACCATAGTGAGGCAGAAAACTGCTAGAAAGCAACATAGCCTTGAATTTAAATTCTAGGTCTACCACTAACTAGCTGTGACTGAGGGCAACTAACTTTTCTGAAACTGCTTCCTTTTCTGAAAAGTGGAGATAATGCCATTTACCTCGCAGGTGTGTGCAAGTATTAAGTGAAATAATATATGAAAAATACCCAATAGCATTCACTTCATTTTTAGAAATAGACTCAACAGATGTGGGAATCACTCCTGTGGCAGTTTCATATAATTTATGAATTCCAAAAAGAGATATTGATTATCTTGGTAAACTGGTCTGTTCCTCTGGGCATGATACACTTTGATTGATTTAAACCCAAACACTTTATGCTTACTTGATTAAATCAGGATTAGGGCTTTGATTTGGCCATTAGGGTATGCAGGGTTGAGTCCCTGCCTCCTTGATGGGCTATATAAGCAGACACTCAAGGAGAAGACAGAAGATACACAGAGGAAGGGAGCTTCACAGACATGGAAGAGGATCCTGCGGCCCTGGGAAGAGAGATGAGCCATTAACCGGATGGCTTACAGCTGACCTTGTGAAGAGATCAGAACAGCTGAGCCTGGTAAGAAACGAGCCCTCCAGCCTACAGTTGAGATAGGAAGGAGCTGGGACCACAGAGCCTTAAGAGGAAAGAGGAAGGCTGAACCCTCACAGACATTGCCTGCCATCTTGCTTCAACAAGTGGCAACAGACTTTGGTGAGGAACTAACCTTGAGTTGAACTCTTTAGGGCCTTGTAACTGTAAGCTTTTACCCCAAATAAATACCTTTTATAAAAGCCAACAAATTTCTGGCACTTTGCATCAGCACCCCTTTGGCTGATTAATACAACTCCCATCCCTGCTCCAAAGACATAGACATGCTGTTGAATTACTCCCCTTTTCTCCATTTTTTTAAGACATAAGGTTCTAAAGGAAGAAAAGGAAACCTCTAAGTGTCACTGGGGACAGGACTCAAAACATGGAGGTGCCTGGACTGGATATGTGCCTTAGGAACTAGGCTTTTAATGCCTTCATAGGGTTGATGTCAGGGAAAGGATTTTATAAATTGAGACTGCAGTCCTAAAGGACAGAAGGGAGCAGAAATGGGGCTTGTTTAGAACTGGGAAAGCCTTATTCCAATATAAGGACTGAAAAATCAGTATCTTCTTGCCCAGGGTCATAGCAGGGAACAAGCTAATCCTGGCCACGGGCAACACAAGTCTGAGCTGCATGTAAATGCAGAAGCCAAATTCATATTATCTGCATGGTGAAGTATAATGTAACAAGTATTTACAAGTATTAACACCCCAATCAAGATGGCAAATTTAAACTTTTCAGGGTTCTATCACCCCCACAGAAGTTTTGAATACCTTGGAAGAACTAGAAGAAACATCTTTCTCAAAGCTGCGAAAAACAGTTAAAGGACAACAGGAATAGGGCAAGTGCTGAATCAAGAAAAAGAATACTTAAAAATGGTAGGATTTTATGGTGCCCTTGCTGGCCTCTCCTCCACCTATCACTGGCTTGGTATGGAGCTGGCCCATGTTCCCAGTGTTGATTCCTGGCCTTGGTTCCAGAGGCAACAGATTAACCCTCATGCACATCCTAGGAGGCCCAATCTGTCCGGTGGTGGCCTGAGAGACTTGCTGTCACAGAACTTGCCCTGTGTGTAGCAGCACATGGAGTTCTCCTAGAGAATGCTGGGGGAGAGCAGTCAAATTATGACTGCCTGGGGCACGGGACTGCTGACTATAGCACACACAATACAATACAGTGCCCAGGACTTAGGAAACTGTTTGCTAAGGAAGAGGGGCATTTGTTTCCATGTAAACAGGCAAATTCCTCAGGCCACTTGTGCATAACCCAAGAATAGATGCATGTGCAAAAATCATCAGAGAGATGAGATAGTCTCAAAACTCATTGTATGGATAAGCCCTAAAGAAGAGCATTTGCACAAGCCAATAAGCAGACTGGGAAAGGTGTTTTTTTTTGTTGTTTGTTTTTTTTTTTAATTAGCTTTTGGCAATCAAAAGAAGCCCTTTCATACTACTACCTAGATACAAGCTTAAAGAATAAAAGGCTTAGAGTCTAAATTCCAGCAACGACATATCATTAAAATATAAAAATGCCCAGGTTTCAACAAAAATATTACAAACCATAAAAAAAACAAAAACAAAAATAAAAAACAAAACAGAAAGTGATGGCCCAGGCAAAGGAGAAAATTAAAGCATTAGAAACCATCAATGAGGAGGACCAGACCTGGGACATACCAGACAAAGACTTTTAAAAAATGGTCTTAAATATGCTCAAAGAGCTAAAGGAAATCAGGAAAACAATAGATGAAGACAAAGAGAGTATCAATAGAGGCATAGAAATTATGAAAAGGAACCAAACAGAGTTAAAGTCTACAGTAACAGAAGCTAAAAATTCCTTAGAGGGGCTCATCAGCAGATTGGAGTGGGCAGAAAAAAGAATCAGTGAACCTGAAAACAATTGAAATCATTCAGTTTTAGGAACAGAAAAACTAAAGAATGAAGAAAGTAAATAGAGCCTGAGGAACCTGAGACACAAATATATGCATTGTGGGACCCAGCAGAAGAAAGAGAGAGGGGCAAAGAGAATATTCAAACATATAATGGCTAAAAACTTCCCAAAGTTAAATAAAGACATGAATATACACATCAAAGATGATCAATGAACTCCAAACAGGATAAAACCAAATAAACCCATGCTTCAGCACATTTTAATCAAACTGTTGAATGACAAAGATAGAACAAAGTCTGAAAGCTGCAAGAGAGGAAGCAATGTGGCATGAATAGGGAGTCTCCCTAAGATTAAGTGCTGAAAGCCAGTAGGCCATAGAGATCAGGGTTTATTTCTGGACTCAATTCTATTCTACTAATTGATATATTTATCTTTATACCAATGCCATGCTGTTTTGACCACTGTAGCTTTAAAATATATTTCAAAGTCAGACAGTGAAAATTTTCCCACACTGCTATTCATTTTTAGAATGCTTTTGACCATTCGGGGGGCATTTTCCCTTCCAAATGAATATGGTAATTGCCTTTTCTATTTCTGTAAAGTAGGCTGTTGAAATTTTGATTGATATTGCATTGAATCTATAAATCAGTTTGGGTAGGGTATGTTTTCTAAAAGTCCTTCTCATCTAGAGATACAAACTGAAATATTTATGTAAAAAATTTAAGTCTTCAAAAAAAAAAGTTCAAGAGCAACAAAATTGTGTAGCTTTGGACCATTTTTGACACTTATGAACATGTTAAGCTATAACTCAGCCTTCTTTCCTACTTTCTATCTTGTTATAGCAAAGTTTAGAAAATTCATAGCATACCTGTGGGAATCAGTTATCTTGCTAATAAAAGTGGTAGAAATAAACCTGTCCCAGTAATTGAAACTAAGAGATCCTACTCCGCCCTCCATGCAGAGATGCAGATAAAGCCAGGGAATACAGACAATTCAATGATTCATTCATTCAATCTAAGTTCTCATTTAAACTTAATTCTTCAAAATAAAAATGATTCCAATTTCTATAAATAGCCATAAGTGACAATAATTCTGATCATTTTGCTATAAGTGTTCCCCAGAACGTGACTTTGAATTTAACTGAATGCAGGAAAAGCACTGAAACTAGTCTGATATATATTTAAGCATGAGTGCCTAGAGAGCACAGAAGTAAAGATCGCCAGCTTGCTTGATTTATGATGATATTTGGCAAGTTACTTCACCTTTCTATGCCAGGATAATAGTACCTTTGGGTTGTTAGGAGTAAAGGAATATACATAAAAATGTACAAGTGACTAGCACAAAGAAAACATTCAATAAATGTTGGCTATATATATGTGACTCTGAAGTTAGGGGCAGAAAGACTGATTCATCATATTAAAACTTTTCTCTGATGAATATATTAGCAATATAGTTTTAGAGGATATAGTAACGTTTTAAAATATTCTCATGTCTGTGAAATAAGAAGTAACACTGATGATACTAAAATTGAACATAAGATTGAAACTTATCAATGACAGTCACTAGGTTCTTATTTTGAACACTTTCCCCATTTAGTAAAAATTAAAAACAAACAAAACCCCCAAAAACAAACCTAAGATGAAATGCAGCTAGTGCTTAAGATTTTATTCTAGTTCTCATTTCCAAAATCAGAAGTAAAAAACTGTGAAGAATTCTTTTTTTCAATAAAAATGCACAATGAGCAAGCTGGAAATAATTCTTAAAAACCCATCATGTAAACCAGATAAATAGAAGAAAGTAAATCAAAATGAATTGTTTTTCTGGTCATAAAATATTTATTAAGGTATACTTTAGGGAATATAGTGAATATAAAATTTAGGATCACAATATGAAGCAATTTCAATCCTCTCAAAAGTCAGCACTGTCCAGATGTAAAACCACTAGTGAGACTCACTAAAAGCAGTTTGACTAGTACATAAATGGCTTTTCATGAACATTTACAACTAGAGCATCTGAACACCTCTTTTAAGTGCAAAACCACACCACATTACACTAATGCAGCAATAATGCATCCATATTGTTCTCATTAATCATTAGTAGTCAATTTGCATAAAAACACCAGAAAAAAGCACAATGGATCTCACAAAATGGGCTAAAAAACAAATCTGTCCTCGCAAAACACACATTGTGATGGAAGAAGAGACGTTAAAAAAAGGATTATGCACACTACAGAAGCTGCATTCATTCCAACTGTTTCACGTGCCATTTCCTTTTATGTAAAATCAAATTACATGAACCAGGCACAACTAATATCTGGGAGGCAGTGTGTAGCTAAAATTTCATTTGACTAATCATTCAATGATTTTTAAAACCCCCATAAATCTTTTCTGTCCTGAGGTAGTTGCAAAATAAACCGTAACTTGGATATCAACTAGGGCTGAGGTTTTGACTTTTTACTCATTAAAATTAGTTGTTACTGGCAGGAACTACCTTTTGATATTTAAAAGACAGTTGAGAAATGGGCCTCTTACTACACACACAAGATGATGGCTTTGTGGGAAAGAGGATTAGCTGCTTCAGAATGTGAGAAATGTGGTCCACCATCACTTCCACCCTTCCCACCCCGTTTTAGATTCTTTATTGTCCAAAGAGCCACCAGGAGCAACATAGTAGAAGTAGACAGATCATCGTCCTTTGCTGTAGCCAGGGAAGAAAAGGTCAAGTAGAGTCTGCAGGATCTCATTGGGGATCATGATGTAATTTTGGCCAAGATCATGCCGGCAAGCAGGACAGGAGAAAACTTGAGCTTTAAAGGAGCGTTGTAAGCAATCCTAAGGCAAAACAAAACAAAACAAAAACCCAAAAAACAAACACACACATACAAAAAAACAAACAAAACAAAACCCAACTTTCACCTGAGGGTAAAATGTGTAGAAAGGTACTCAACAACTTATGCTTTTAAACAGGGACTGGAAACTTACTGTTTGGTAACAAGAGAATGATAAAGGATGAACAACTACAAAGCCCTGAGCTGTGCTATGAAAAGTGTCTACACTCAAGACTTAAGGTCCACCTCTGTCACATGTTGTGATGCTTCAGGTAAATGGTTTTAACTTTTTTGGACTTCAATTTCCTAATCCAGTAAAACAGAGATTATGTATTATTCCCACTAGCCTAACCTTTAAGGTTGGATTTCAATCTGGTTCCTTCCTGATTGACCACTAAAGAAAAAATAAAATTCAGGATTCCCTTGTTACTTGGTTAGAATTAAGTCATATATTTTATCCAATCACTTAATATAGGTCTTCAAAAAAAAACAAAAACAAAAACAAAAACAAACAAACAAAAAAAAACATTTAGCTGTACTCAATATAGAGTTAGTTGACTTAAGGTCAGGTACAATCACATGTGGAAGGTTTGTTCCCATTTTACAAAATAAACTGAAGTTATGTTAGGTCAGGGCACAAACCACCAAGTAGTAGAGCCAGATTCTAATCTTGAGTTATAAAACTCAATATTTCCTTTTATACCACACTGATAACTAATATTCAATTCATCTGGGCATGCTGTCAGATAGAACCTAGTTTAGATTCTCATTGATAGCATGGAACTCATGCCAGTTTGAGCTATAACATACCAAACAGCAATGACTCCTCACTTTCTTCTCCATTTCAACCCCTCCTTAAGAATTCCAAACATGATAGAATACCTCAAACTATATATATCTGAATTACTATTACTATCAAATTAAAACATGCATTTACCACCAAGATGTAACTAAATGCTTTTTAACCAGCAAGGTTCCATAGCTATTCTGCTTTGTGGGAAAACGCTTCATGTGCTATAACGGGTTCACAGGTTAGTGTGCTTTCTGGCATATCAAGAGATAATGAGAAAGGAACTCTACTTACTTTACAGACGTTGTGGAGGCACTCTGTTGTCACAGGCTGGTAAACTAGTTCCTGACAGCAGACACACATAAAAGATTGTTCCAATTTTTTCAGAAAATTCTAGAATGGTACCAAAGGAGGAGAAATAGGTTGGCATTTCTAAGTGATAAAAGGTCTTTGTCACAATCTATTAAGAAAAAAATTCACGTAATGAGTGTAGCTACCTGAGACATGTAAACTTATGTAACAAAAGCTGAAGAAATCCCATTCCATAAGACATACACATTAGTTTTACACCTTCTTTTCCTAGGATTATTCTCTGTGATATTTTGCCTCCATTCAAATTCCCTATTTTCCTTATACTCATGTTTATTCAATTTGGGGCAAAATTATAAAAAGTAGAGCCTAAACCAAACATGATTGAATGGGTATGCTGTACTCTTCAAAAGCTATTACTGATTCCAATTTACTAGAAGGAATAGTTGCTTTGAAGCTATTAGGATAATCCTCTATTCAGTTTACTTATTTTTCATAGTAGGGGAATTTATTTTATGCTTGTTTTTTGTGTTAATAGGAAAAGTAGAATTTACAAGAATTCCAAGATTAAAAAAACCAAAGATCCCATTTCAAAAGGTGTTTTGATACTAATTTATGCCCATGAATACGAAAGTCAAGTGAATTATTATAAAAACAAAGTATATGACTTAGGGGAAATGTAGGAAAAACTCAAACTTTTATACTTGGCACCCTCTTCCTGACAAATGACTGATATTTCCAGGTACCTCTCTAGCACCAAGATAGGTATTCCTACTATGGAGCTAGGTACTTATCTACAAAGTTGTGTTTGTTTGTTTTTTTAAAGAAAAAAAGGTAAAGTCTGTGCTCTCAAAAACTATATTCCCATAGGAGAGCAGACTAAAAAGATAAATCAATTTCATATAGTAATAACTATGAGGAGAGTTGCTATTGGGCGTGGCTAGGAGTGATCTCTCTGAGGAGTGTAGTATTTATGCAGAAACTTAAGGGATATGAAGGAATGAACCATGTGAAGATATAAGGAAGAGAATTCCATGTAGAGACAGTACAGAGGCCTAGAAACAGGAACAAATTAAATGTATTTAAATAGCACTGAGACCTTGATAGCCAATGAAGTTTTGGTGCAAGAAAGTAGCAACAGAGGAGACTGCAGAGGTAAACAGAGCTGCCAAATCATGCAGGGCTATGGGAAGGAATCTGAATATGAATATACATACATATTTAATATATATATTTATTAAAGTCACCATTGGCTAAAGGCTGCTTTTTCTGGCTTAATAAATATGTTCTTGGCTTATCAGAAAAGAATGGCCATAAAACTTGTCCAGGGTAACAGTATATAAACACTCAGAGTAATCCCTTGCAGCAAAGTCACAATAATTTGATCCAGGCACATAAGATCCTGCTACCAGCAGGGCACTACCCACAAGGAAGAGAACTTTTTTGTGTACTCAGGTGGCTTTTCTCTGCACCTCTATCTGCTGTTTTGCCCCCTCTCCCCACCCCAAACACAGCTAGAAATCAACTGGGTTATCACTTGCCAGCCATATTCTCTCCAGTCAAAGTGTAATGTGATCATGACTAACAGCTGTAATTCTGTATTTTACTTGCTTTAAAAGAAAACAAGTCTGACCTAACAGAGTCAGACTATCCTCATGCCTGGTTTCCTGGCTAAAAAGTGAGTAATGCTTTTCAAAGAGTTAAATCACTTTCCTCTGTCCTCTATGTAAGCTGTATTCTACCACCAATAATGCAGCATTAGCACCTTTATAGGCTAAAGGAAATGATGATTCCAATATAAATCAAAAAAGTATTTGATAAAATTCACTTATTTTGGAAAGTTCAAAAATTCTATCCAGAAGTGTTTTCTGTAATATAATAATGACTATTTCTCCAACAAAAAACACCATGATATTCACTGGAAAAACTCTCTAAGAGTTCACTTTAAATCAAGATAGGACGAGAGAGAAACAGAATAGCAGCTATGTTCGGCAGGGGCAGCATAGAGAGATTGAGGGGTGATGAGTTTTTGTCTGTCTCTTGTTTTTATTATAATTATAATGAAAATGCTCCAATAATGATTGAATTGATGAATGCACAACTTTGTGATTACACCAAGTTCCATTAATTGCACACTTTGGATGGAATGTATGCTTTATTAATATGTATCAATAAAACTGATTTGTTAAAAAAAAAAAGAATAAATACCTTCCCTCAATTTAGATGGGAGGTTTTGTGCCCCCCCCCCTAAAAAAAATCAAGATAGGAAACACATATAGATATTCATTAGCCCATTTAAGACATTTGAGAAGTTCTTGCTAAAGCAATGAGAGGAATAAAGGGAACACTGGAATGAAAAAATTGAGATGACGGGATGGAATTCTGAGAGAGGCTACCAGAGCTCACCAATAATTGAAAAACAACACTTTGGAGGGAAAGAAAACAGAAAATACATTACATATGACAATGGGTTAATATTTAATAAAACATAAGATTCAAATATTAACCCATTGTCATATGTAATGTATTTACATATGTATGTAAAACATAAGATTCAAATTTATAAGCAAACTTGAAGTCACAATAAACAAATGAGCAAAATGTTTATTTCTTACATATTTAAAATCTCTAACTTCTGGGATTTGAAAAAAAATCTTTCGCAATGCACAGCTTACCACAAAATCCAGTTAACCTTGTGATTCCTTTTCACTTTAAAATTTTATGATTATCAGAATATGGAAATTGTAAACATAAAATACTTAAAATAAGTCAACTCTGGTTAGTTTTACTCCTAAATTGAACACAAGTTTTTAAAAAACTGTTGAAATGCTACTACATGGAAGATTCATGCTATTAGGTCACTTTGAAGTATAACAAAACCTTCCTGATGTGTTAGATTGAGTGTGTTCCACAACTAAAAATCTATCCCATGAACATCAATGAAATTTTTAAACTCAGGCATAGAAGTAAAAAACCAACATCTAAGAGGTCTAAACTCACTTTTAAAGCATTCAAGTATCACCTCAGATTATTTCTGAAAAAAGGTGGCCATGGATGAGAAGAATGGTGAGAAGGATCAAGTCCTGCCCCCCACCCCCCTTTTTCCTCCTCTGTACCTTTATTCAGTTTTTCCCATGGTAACATCTTACAAAATTGTAGTACTGTATCACAACCAGAAAACTGACATCAGTGCAGTCAAGAACATTTCCACTACAAGATCCCTCTTATTGTCCTTTTATAGCCACTCCCACCTCCTTCAACTGTCCCTCCCACCTCCCTCAACTGTCCCCCACCTTTCTTGACTCCTGACATCCACTAATTTGTTTTCCATTTCAGATCAAGCTTTGACTGACATGAAAAATTATACTTCATAAGGAAATTATTTTTCATCATTTGTAAATACTAGTACATTACTATTTTAAAAAATCTTTACATACAGGTCCTTCCACAAGAGATGCAAGCACTTCATCCCATAGCTTCTGGTTCTGATGATCTTCTCTGATTAGATGTTGTTGTTGAGGGGTTAACTGGAAAGCCTCAACTGCTTCCACTGATTCTGCTTTGAATGTTTTTGAGGCAGCTGGACACTCATCTACATTAAGATTATAAGAATATATAGCAGCAGACTTACAAGTGGTTCTAAGTAGAACTATGAAGCAAAAAAGTTAACTGGCCCCAGTAATGTTTAGTAAGAAAATAACTTGCATAAAGCAGCATTTAACTACCCCCAGTCTTTAGGATATCATATCTGCTGCTGTTTTAGTTCTGAAACCGTTAAACCACACAAGATTCCACCTTTCTCTCCCCGCAAAAAAACCTTTACTTTGCTTTTAATTTCTTATGATACGCTCATTTTCTTCTCTTAATATTTCTCTTTATTAGAAATTATGTTAATAAGATTTATGTTCTGCGATTATACCTACCATCTGGATCAGGCCTTTTTAAGGTTCCACAGGCCTGTTTCTTTGACTGTCCTTTAGTTTTCTTCCCTTCCTTATCAGAAGGATAACCTGCTGGATACTGATGGAGAAAAAGTACAACGTAGATTTAATCTTGACAGTAAAGGAGGACCCTTGGTCCTGGTGAGAAATTTAAAAAAAAAAAAAAAGCTGGGGGGAGGGGAAGGGAGCATCTACACTGTTCCCCAAACCAAAAGACTTTGTATGGGAAACAGACATTTAAAGAACAAAGAATTCACAAGACAGAAGACTATTAAAATTTCAAATTCAGTTTAAGAACATGTAGCTTTGATTCTAAAATATCCCATTTTACAATACAATGATCTTTTCAGGTCCCACAGTTTCAAATCTAAGAGATCAAAGGTAAGTCTTCAGGAGTTATAACTAAATGGCTTGAAAAGTTGAGGAAAGAAGGAAAGTAAAATCTTGATAAGAAGTTAAGTGAAAATCAACCATAGAGCACAACAGACAGTAATATAATAGGATGGGATTATACTAAATTGTGGAGCCAATCTAATACATTAAAGGCCTAATTTCTCATTTCCAAAGTTAGGTCTTCTAAACAAGAAGTTTTAGAAGATCTGAAGCCAATAAATTACTAAATTCTCTACTAGCTAAAGGATTTAAGGAAAAAAACTCTTTTATCCTTATGTTTTTACTGGCTACCTATTTTTTTTTTTTTTTTT
>JAQZBX010091042.1:0-12437 GCA_029593785.1 Cabassous unicinctus
ATATTCTGTGTTATTTTTAGCTCTCAATTTCATTGATTTCTATTCTAACCTTTATTATTTATTTCCTTCTGCTTACTTTTGGTTTGGTTAGCTGTTGTTTTTCTAGTTTTTCAATTATTCAGTTATATCATCGATTTTGGTTCTTCTTATTTAATATAGGGGTTTAGTGCTCTACATTTCCCTCTCAAGACTGCTTTTGTTGTATCCCATAAGTTTTGATAATTTGTGATCTTGTTTTCATTTTTCTCAATATGCTTACTGATTTCACTTGCAATTTCTTCTTTGAACCCCTGATTATTTAGGAGTGTATTGTTTAGCCTCCACACTTTTGTGAATTTACTTCTTTCTTCATATTGATTTTCAGTTTCATTCCATTATGATCTGAGAAGTTACTTTATAAAATTTAAATCATTTTACAGTGATTGAGAGTTCCATTGTGCCCGTATGGTCTATCCTGGAGAAAGATCCATAGGTACTACTGAATTTTGGTGCAGTGTTCTTTTATATGTCTTTTAGGTCTAGCTCATTATCATATAGTTCAATTTCTCTGTTTCCTTGTTGATATTTCTTCTAGCTGTTCTATCTAGTTATGTGTGTGTTGTGTTGAAGACTCCAATGATTATTGTAGTGATGTCTATTTCTCCCTTCAATTTTGCCAGGGTTTGCCTCATTTATTTTGGTGTACCCTGATTAGGTGCAATATATATTTATGACTGTTATATCTTCAGATTGTCCATTTTATTAATATACAATGGCCTTCTATACTTCTTACAACTCTTGCTTTTAAAGTCTGTTTTTGTCTTATATTAGTATAGCAACCCCTGCTCTTTTTTGGTTAATATTTGTGTGGAGTATATTTTTCCAACCTTTGACTTTTAGCTGGCTTGTATCCCGGGGTCTAAGGTGATACTCTTGTAGGTAGAATATGGTTGGCTTGTGTTTTTTATCCATTCTGTCAGCTTATATCTTTTGATTGAGGAGGTTAATCCATTCACATTCAAGGATATTACTGTAGCTGCATTATTTTTTGGAAAAATATATCTTTTATAAAATATTACTCACATACATTTTTAACAAATCATTTTATTGATACACTTTAATAAACCATACAATTCATCCAATTTTTTATTGCTTTATTACTATTATTGAAAGAAAACGTTCTAATCATGATTGAAGTGAGGAATGCACAATTATGTAGTAATATGAGAAACCATTGACTGTAAATCCATTATTTATTTCCATTATTCTTTGTTTTTCATTTGCTATATCTTGTTTTCATCTGTCTTTTTACTCTTGGTTATCCTTTATCTTATTCTTTTTATACACTCCTCAAAGTCTCTCTCTCCAGTCTTTTTCTTTCAGGATCCAAGGCTTCCTTCACTATTTCCTGCAAAGATGGGTTCTTTTTTTGAACTCTCTTATTTTGTTTGTGAATGTTTTATACTCATCTTCATATTTGAAGGAGAATTTTGCTGGATACAAATTCTCAGTTGGCAGTTTTTCTCTTTCAGGCTCCTACTTATATCATACCACTCTCTTCTTGCCTCCATCATTTCTGATGAGTAATCTGCACTAAGTCTTACTGTGTGCCCCTTGTATGTGATGGTTTACTTCTCCCGTGCTGTTCTCAGGATTTTCTCTTTATTTTGATGTTTGACATTATGAATAGTATGTCTTAGAATAAAACAATTTGAATATATTCAGATTGGGGTATACTGTACTTCTTGCACAGGTAAGTTCATTTCTTTTTTGAGAGTTGGGAAATTTTCAGCTTTTATTTCCTCAAATAGTCTTTCTGCCCCCTTTTCCTTCTTTTCCAATTCTGCAACTCCCATTACACATATGTTGTTGTGTTTCATGTTGTCATTCAACTCCCTGAGTCCCTGGCTCTTTTTCCCATTCTTTTCTCTCTCTGTTCTTTACTTTTTTCAGTTTCAGCTGTTCTGTGTTCAGTATCACTTATTCATTCTTTTATCTGTTGTATGCCTCTAATGTGTTTTAATTTTTTAAAAAGTACTTATATTATACAAATGTCACATAAAAAAATATAGGGAATTCCTATATGCCCTGCTCCCCACACCACACACATTTTCCTGCATTAACAACATCCTTCATTAGTGAGGTACGTTCATTGTAGTTGATGAATACATTTTGGGGCACTGCCACTAATTGTGGATTAAAGTTTACATTGTAATTTACACTCTATCCCCCAAAATTCTGTACATTATAACAAGATTTATAATGTCCTCTATCTGTCATTGCAATGTAATTTAGGACAATACCAAAGCTCCCAAAATGTCCCTGTATTACTCCTGTTTTTCTCTCTCTTTGCTCTCAGATCCTCCAGTGTCCAATACCTCCAAATCAATGATATGACTTCTTCCATTGCTAGAATAACAATAAATCTATAGTAGAATACCAGTGTGTCTACTTTAGCCCAAATTTCCTTACCAAATACTTAGGATTCTGGGGTGATGATGTCCTCTCCACCTCTAATTGAGAGGGGGTTATGATCGCTTAGGGCTGATGGAAGGAACTCTCTTGCTTGCCGTTGTAGACTCTCTCAGGTCCTTGGTATGGTAGTTGTCCATCATCACTTCCATGTTAGTGGTCTGGGTTGAGATCAGTGTATTGGAGAGTAGGTGCTCCAACTCTGATGAGATTCAGGTCCCAGCTGGCACATGGACAGCCCAAAGATTTAAGTCTCTTGGACATACACCTACCAACTCTAATACTAATTATAGGGTAAAATAGAAGGACAGGAGGGCCATGTGTACTTAAACCACAACAGACTCCAACTCTGTGACATTGGAGAGCATATATTCCAAAATAGGGCCCACTGTCAAGGCACAAAACTCCTGAGCTATCTGCCTGGTCTGTAGTATCTGGATGTCTCCAGAGCCCTCAGGAGCCCTGCTCTTTGGGGTAGTATCTACTTTGGCAGCCACAAAAATCCTCTTGAGATGTGCATAACTGTAAACTCTGGAGTGACTTCCTGGCTCAATTTGAAGTCTCTTAGCCATATAAACTCATTTGTCTTTACCATTTCCACCTTTTGGTCCATGTCTTTTTCCAGTTGCATTGCTAACTGGGGCTTGGTAGTAATCCCTTGGTGCCAGGGAGGTTTATCCTTGGGAGTCATGTCCCACACCAGGGGGAAGGTAATGCATTTATATGCTGAGTTTGATTTAGAGAAAGGCCACATTTGAGTAACAAGGAGGTTCTTAGGAGGTAAATCTTAGGCACCCTATAATAATAGGTTAAGTTTCAATTTCAACACTAAACGTTCATAAGAACAGTCATTAATATCAAGGGCCCATCAATGGACCATTCTCCTTCACTAGTCACTGGCCCTGTTCCATTAGAAAATGTGGCAGAGCTCCCAAGAATTGGAAATTGATATTCTTCTGATTATTGTGTGAAACTCCATCCAAAATGACAATGCCCCAAGAACACTGAAATACATTTATAAGCCTTATAGGTATGCCCTAGGTTAACCTACTCATGTGTATCCACCATCACTTACGCCCCACAACAATGATACTCTCCTGTCATAGTTGTAACCCTTCTGTGATCCTAAACTTCTTCAAATATGAAGCCAACAAAATAACCAAATACAGTTAATAAGAAAATGAAATAATAATGATAGTTGTGAAAATAAGTAAAATACAAAAATTAAAATATATAGATAATAAAATAATGAAAAATTATTTTTAAAATTTTTTTATATATCTTTCAACACTGTAATATCTGTTGTCTTGTATGTACAGTGATATTTTCTTCCTTTTATTCCCCCATATCCTAAGTTTTTCATTTTGTCTTCAAAGAAGCTTTAGTTTTCAGAAAAGTCACATATAGAATATAGGGAATTCCCATATATCCAATATCCTCCCCCTTTTCCACTTTCCCCTATAAATAACATTTTACTTGTGGATGGTATATTTGTTAAAATTGATGTACAAATATTGAAACATTGTTACTAACCATCCTCAATGATTTAAACTATGGTTTACATTTTGGACCATAAACTTTTATAAATTTTGATGAAATTTAAAGTGCCCTGCATCCATCATTGCAAGATCATTTATTACATTTCCATTGCCCCCCAAATGCCCCATGTTCCATCAAGTCTATTCCTCCCTCCCCCTCTACTAAGTATCTATGGCAAACCATCAATCTTCACTTATTGTAGAAAATGATTCATAGTTACTTACAACAGAATTGAGGGCTTGACATACTGGTCTATCTTCCCCTAAGCTCTCAAGAGACTCTCATCCCTCTATTTGAGAAGGTAGGATCCCCAAGATGGGTGTCCCATAGCTTCTTTTTCATTATGTGGGTCTCCACCCAATGATCCAAATTATTCTGACAAGATGAACAATCACACACTCCCTAGGGGCTTGCTTCAGCTGCACACTGTCCCAAAAGTCCCCAACACCCATCACCCTAAACCAATAACCTTTCCCTGCCATATTTGCCAAAAATAATTTCCCATCATTGTGGTTTCAAACACATACCACAAATCTCCAGACTTCACCAGCTCCCTTCCACAACCATCCCCCAGTTCTGTAGACAGCCCAACTCACCCTCTCCACACTCCTCCCTCACAAACTAGCACTGTCCAACCCAATAGGATCACTGCACCACTAGTCATACAGGTCCACTGCACAGCTACACCCTTCTACCTTATAGATTTCGCCCATATGGGCTTTGGCTCACAACCTAATTCTCCCTTTCTGTCTCCTGTAAACCTGTCTCCCAGAAAGTAGGTCTGTGTGTCTGCTCAATTTACTTAATTCATATCAGTGAAGTCATGTAATATTTGTCCTTCACTACCTGGCTTGCTTCACTCAACATAAGGTCATCAAGAGATGTTATATCCATGTTATACCATCTGTTAACACTGCATTCCTTCTTACAGCTGAGTAATATTCCATTGTATGTATATATGACAATTTGTTTATCCATTTGGGTTCTTTTCAACTTTTGGCAATGGAAAATAATTCCTCTATGAACAGTGGTGTGCATATATCTGTTTGTGTCCCTGCTTTCAATTCTTCTGGGTATATACGCAGCAGTGGGATTGCTGGATCATATGGCACTTCTATAGTTAGCTTCCTGATGAACTACCAAACTGTCCTCCACAATGGATGCACCATTCTACATTCCTACCAGCCATGGATGTGTTCCCATTCCTCCACATCCTCTCCAACAGTTGTAGTCCTCTGGTTTTTTAATAGCAACCAATCTAATGAGTGTAAGATGGTGTCTCATTGCAGTCTTGACTTGCATTTTACCTAATAGGTAGTGATATTGAGCATCTTCTCATGTGCTTTTTAGCAAATTGTATTTCTTCTTTGGAAATGTGTCGTTTCAAATCACTTGCTCATTTTTTTAAATGGGTTGTTTGTCTTTTTATTTTTGAGGTATAGGATTCCTTTATATATGCTGGATATTAGGCCTCTATAAGTTATACGGTTTCCCAGTAATTTCTCGCAAAGAGTAGGCTGCCATTTTACTTTCTTGAGAAAATCCTTTGAGGTGCAATCTTTCCAATTTTTAGGAGGTCCCATTTATCTATTTTTTCTTTCATTGCTTTGGTTGTAACATTCATGAAATCATTTCCTAATATAAGATCCTGCAGATGCATCCCTATATTTTCTTTTAAGATCTTTATGGTCTTGGCTCTTATATTTATATCTTTGATCAATCTTGAGTTAATTTTTGTATAAGGTGTGAGATGGTGTTCCTCTCTCATCTTTTTGGATATGGATGTCCAGTTCACCATGCACCATTCATTGAAGATGCTTTTCTCTCCTACTTGAATGAGATTGATGGCCTTCTCAAATTTCAGTTGTCTGTAAGTGAGGATCTGTATCAGAACTCTTAATTAGGTTCTATTAGCCAATATGTCTATCCTTGTGACAATACCATGCAATTTTGACCACTGTAGCTTTGTAGTATGCTTTTTTATTTTATCTATAATTTATTAAGATAATTTTTTTTGCCATTTGAACAACAGGAATATACAATATTAAATTGAACACTTAGAATTATAAATTTTTTAAAAATTGGAAGAACAAGACAGTTTTTTTCATTGATAAGGAAAAAATGCAAACATTGCCATGTTGAGTATTGAGATCCTATGTCCTTGCTGGCTGTCAGCTCTCACCTCCTAGAGCCTACCCACATTCCTTGACACATGGTGCCCTCAATCTCCACAGGCAAATTCAGACCTATTCTTCCATTTCAAATCCAACTTGTTTATAAATCTCACTGAACTATTTGTCTCTGAGCAGTACAGCATAATTCAATGGGCTCCTCTTCTTAAAGTCAATAGATTTAATGATATATGCAAAGTCACTTCACAGCAGAACCTGAATTAGTGTTTCAACAGCTGAGAGAAGCTTTTGATATACCAGGGGTAGAAGTGTTCAGGCTTTCTAGAATTTTACTTACTACACTATCTTATTTTGTCATTTACCAGAGATTGATTGGGTCTCAGTTGGATCTTTGGCATTGGGGTGGCCTTGGAAGATTTATTTTCTTAAAATCATTATATGATTTCAGAGTAGAGGACAGAAGAGCTAGATTCCAAGCTGGTATGGAAATGCGAATGACTTTCACACTGTCTACGTTCTCAGAGTGTTATTGTTTGTAAAATGACCTAGAAAGTATCTTCTAAATACAAGGTTTAATTGTATCTCTTTTTCCATGGATTCTTCTAGGTCTTAATCTAAACTTCAAACTTTTATCCAATTAATGTTCCCCATGGATCAGGCCCCTGTCTGGTCTAGCACACTGTTTCAATAGTCTTTCTTAAACATCCAGGACCATCTTTTCCCAAATCCTGTTCATTTTCTGAAGTGCTCTTCCCTGACCTTTGAATGCCAGCCCCCTTCCTCTATTCATGAATAAAGCCAACTGTCCCATAAACATATGCACATATATTTAATATAACTTCATGGAAGAGCAGGAAAAATAAACATGGGTGCAGGGGGCAAATCGGAAGAAAGTATTGTCATCTTCTGAAACCAAATATGTGCTGAAACAAGATTGGGGAGGATTGCTGATGAGAAGCTATGCCTTCCCTGAGGATGTGGGTCTGTGCAGCAGCATTCCTTTTTTTTTTTTAAACTCTTTTAAAAGATGCTTACATTACATAAATGTTACCCAAAAATTATAAGGATTCCCATGTTCCCCACCTCCAACACATCCCACAACCTCCCACATAATCATATTTAATTTGTGTGGTACATAACCTGCAATGGATATACACATCCTGGGGCTTTGCCACTAAGCATGGGCCATAGTTCACATTGCAGACCACAGTCTCTCCCACACATTTCTGCATGTTTTATGCTGATGTAAAATGGCTTATATCTGTCAATGTAATGTCACTCAGGATAATTCCCAAGTCCCACAAATCCCGTGTATTACAACTGCTTTTCCCTATCCCTGCCCAGAAAGCATCCAGTGGCCACTGGCTCCACCTCAATGTTGTAATTTCTTCCATTGTTTGAATCACAATATGTTCACAACAGAATACCAGTAAGTCAACTATAGTCCATAGCACTTCCCCTAATCTTGAGCAATCTGGTATGGTGATGTCCATTCCACCTCCAAGTGACAGGGTGCTTATATCCCATGGATAAGATGGATAGGATTATCTTGCCTGCAGCTGCAGACTCTCTCCATTCCCTGGGATGGCCATTGTCCATCATCATCTCCCTGCCAGGTGTCTTGTGTGAATTCATTGAGCTGTAGAGTAGGAGTTGTAACTCTACTAAGATTCCAGGCATAGCTGGCACATGAGCAAGCCAAAGGCTCAAGTCTCTGGAAGTACACCTACAAACTCCAGTACCACATATAGGTTTGAATAGAAGGGACTAATGGACCATGTACAGGGAGGACTTATTTGAGTCCAATTCTGTCACTCTCAGGAGCACAGATTCCAAAGAGGAGCCCAATGATAAGGCATCAATCTCTGGGGCTATCCCCCCTTATATGGGTCCTGGGTGTCTCCAGAGTCCTCAGGAGCCCCTCTGTGTGGGGTGATATCCAGTTTGGTGTTCTATAAGATCCTACTGGGGTGTGCGTGAGCATTACCTCTGGGATGACCTCCCGAATCCCTTTGAAGTCTCTTAGCCACATGAAATCATTTCTCTTTACCTTTTCCCCCTTTTATTCAAGGTCTATTTCAAGTCATATTGCCAGTAGGCACTTGGTATTAATCCCTCATTGCCAGGGAGTCTCATCCCCAGGAGTCATGTCCCACGTTGGGGGAGGGTAATGCATTCACATGCTGAGTTTGTCTTAGAGAGGGGCCACATTTGAGCAACAAGGAGGCTTTCAGGTGGCAACCCTTAGGCACCCCATAAAAGTAGTCTAAGTTTCAATTGCAAGAACAAATGCACATAAGGATAGTCCTCAATAACAAGAACCCATTAGTGGGCCATCCTCCTTAGCCAGACACTGTCCCTGCACTTGGGGAACTGTTGTTGCTCTCCTGGAGAATGTGGCAGAGCTCTCCAGGTTGGGAATTCAGTATTCTCTCATTTATTGAGTAATTCTACACAAACTGTGACCATGCACCATCCCTCGATCATTTGAACAGTTTTATATATCTTATTATGTATATTCAGGTGAACTTCCTATTCTGAAATCCCCATCCCTGACACCCCCACCAAGGATCCTCTCCCATCCCTGTTGTAACCCTTCTGTGATCCAAATCTTCCTTAAAGATGAAGCCCCATATAATAGCCAAATACTATTTATAGTAAAATGAAATAATAGTGATAAGTTTAAATGCAAGAGAAAAATACCTGGAAACTTAAAAAACATTAAAAATAAAATAAAATTAAGGGATTGGAATATTCAAAAACTGGGAAAAAAACAAAAAAATTAAAAAAATTTTTTTTGACATTTTTCCTTTTATCACTGCATTATCAGTTGTCCAGTCTGTACCGTGGCACCTTCCCCCCTCATGCCCCTAGGTCTCCAAAATTTTCATTTAATTTTCAAAGAAGTTTTAAGTGACAGCAAAGTCACACACAGAATACTGGAGACTCTCATATACCCAACCTCCTCCCCCTTTCCTCACCCCATATTAAAACCTTTTTGTATGTGGATGGAAGCATTGTTATAATTGTTATACAGATAGTGAAACATAGCTACTAAACATTGTCAATGGTTTACAGTATAGTTTCCATTTTAGATTGTACAATTTAATAATTTTTGATGATATTTACCATGTCCTATGTCCATCAATGTAAGGTAATGAAAAGCATTTAACCTGATCATTAAATAACCCCTGTTTGATGTATTTTCGTCCTCCCTCCCCATCTCCCCAGAGCACATGAAGATCCCCTGACTTGACTCATTGGATGACAAGATTCATAGCCATATGCAACATGAGGTATTGACATGCTGATTATCTTCCCCTATTAGGATCCACCCTTGCTTATAAGAGATGCCCACCTGTCTGTGTCTGGGTAAATCAGTCCTCTCAAAAATGGGATTCCATCTCCTTCCCACTCATTAACGTGGATCTCCACTCACTAACACAACACATTATGACATGTTGAACACTCACACACTCCACAGAAGATTGCTTTAGATGTGCCCCATCCTGAATGCCCCCCAACCAACACTCTAAACCTGTGAAACTCCCTTGTCATAATGCCATAAGAGCATTCCCACCCCTGTACTTTAAGCCTCATACCCACAAATTCCGTGTTCACTTGATCCCTCTAACATCTCTACCCCAGTATCCTAGGTATTCTAATCCACCCTTCCTAACCTATCCACCTGTCGACCCTGCACCACCAAACCCAGTAATATCACTACCCACCTGTCCTATCCTTAACTATGCAACTATACTCTCTCTTTACCATAGATTATGTCCATATGGGTGATGGCTCATAACCGTCTCTTCTCTTTCTCTCTCTTGTTAAACTATCTTTCACACAATGGTTTTCGGAGACTGCTCACTTTCCTCAATTCATATCAGTGAGGCCATGTACTGTTCATCATTCAATGCTTGGCTTGCTTTACTCAACATAAGGTATTCAAGATTCATCCATGTTATTCCATGTGTTAGCACTTTATTCCATCTTACAGCTGAAAAATATTCCATTGTATGTATGTACCACATTTTGTTTACCAATTCATCTGTTGATGGGCACTGCACCTGATTCCAACTTTTGGCAATAGTGAACAATGCCGCTATGAGCATTGGCGTGCATATATCTATGCTTTCACTTCTTCTGTGTATATACCTAGCAGTGGAATCGCTGGATCATATGGAAGATCTATTGTTAGTTTTCTGAGGAACTGCCAAACTGTCCTCCACAGTGACTGGACAATTCCACAATCCCACCAGCAGTGGATGAGGCATCCTATTCCTCCACATCCTCTCGAACACTTATAGACGGCTGTTTTTTAATAGCTTCCATTCTGATGTGTGTAAGATGGTAACTCATTGTAGTTTTGATTTGCATTTCCCTAATAGCTAGTGATGTCGAGCATTTTTTCATGTGCGTTTTAGCCATTTGTATTTCTTCATTGGAGAAATGTCTTTCAGGTTACTTGCCCATTTTTTAAATGGGTTGATTGTCTTTTTATTTTCAAGTTGTAGGCTTTCTTTAAATATGCAGGATATTAGGCTCCTATCAGATATCTGGTTGCCAAATATTTTCTCCCATTGTTAGGCTGCCTTTTTATTTTCTTGATAAGGTTCTTTCAGGTGCAGAAATTTTTAATTTTGAGGGATCCCATGTATATATTTTTTCTCTTGCTACTCATGCTTTGGGTGTGAAGTTCATGAAACCATTTCCTATTACAAGATCCTGTAGATGCTTCCCTACAATATATTCCAAGGTCTTTATGGTTTTGGCTCTTATATTTAGATCTTTGGTTCATCTTGAATTCCTTTTTTTATAATGTTGAGATGGTGTTCCTCTCTCATTCTTTTGGATGTGGATATCCAGTTCTCCAAGCACCACTTGTTGAAGAGGCCATTCTCTCCCAACTGTGTGGGCTTGGTGGACTCTTCGAATATCAGATGACTGTATATATGAAGATCTATATCAGAACTGCACGTTTGGTTCCATTGGTCAGTATGTCTATCCTTTTGCCAATACCATGTGGTTTTGACCACTGTAGCTTTGCAATATGTTTTAAATTCAGTTAGTGTGATACCTCCAACCTCATTTTTCTTTTTCAATATTTCTTTGGTGATACAGGGACTCTTACCTTTCCAAATATATTTTGTAGTTAGTTTTTCCAGTTCCTTAAAAAAACACAGTGTTGATTTTTATAGGGATTGCATCAATTCTGTAGATTAGTTTGGGTAGGATAGACATCTGGATGATGTTTTGTCCTCCTATCCATGAATAGGGAATATTCTTCCATTTATTTCAGTCTTTGATTTCCTTTAATAGTGTTGTGTATTTTTCTGTATATAAGTCCTTTGCATCATTAGTTAAATTTATTCCTAGGTGTTTGATTCTTTTAGTTACTATTGTAAATGGTATTTTTTTCTTGATTTCCTCCTCTGATTGCTCATTATTGGTATACAGAAATGCTACTGATTTTTGAGCATTGATCTTATAGCCTGTGACATTTCTGAGCTCCTTTATACATTCTAGAAGCTTTGTCATAGCTTTCTCAGGGCTTTCCACATATATATCATGTCATCTGCAAATAATGAAAGTTTGTCTTCTTTTCCAATTTAGATGACTTTTATAACTTTTCTTGCCTCAGTGCTCGAGCAAGTACTTCTAGGACAATGTTAAATAGGAGTGGTGATAGTGGGCATCCTTGTTTTGTTCCCGATCTCAGAGGGAAGGCTTTTAAGATTTTACTTTTGAAGATGATGTTAGTTTTGGATTTTTCATATATATCCTTTATCATATTCAGACAGTTTCCTTCTATTCCCCTTTTGCAGTGTTTTTATCAGGAAAGGGTGCTGTAATTTTTCAAATGCTTTTTCTGCATCTATAGAGATTGTCATGGGATTTTTTTCTTTCATTCTGTTTATGTAGTGTATTACATAGATTGATTTTCTTATATTGAACCATCCTTGCATACCCGGGATGAAACCCACTTGGTCATGGTGTATAATTTTTTTGATATGTTGTAGAATGTGATTAGCAAGTATTTTCTTGAGGATTTTAGCATCTAGGTTCATTAGAGAAATTGCTCTGTAATTTTCCTTTCTTGTGGTATCTTTGCTTGGCTTTGGTATTAGGTTAATGTTCATATCATAGAATGAGTTAAGCAATGTTCCTTCCACTTCTACTTTTTGGAAGAGCTTAATCAGGATTGGCGTTAACTCTTTCCAGAGTGTTTGGTAGAATTCAGCTGTGATGTCTTGTGGTCCTGGGCTCTTCTTATTTCAGAGGTTTTTGGTGACTGAGTCTATCTCTTTACTT
>JAQZBX010091043.1:0-12435 GCA_029593785.1 Cabassous unicinctus
TGCTTTTCAGAAGTACAATATGCTATTGATACCTTCTCTTGATATAGTGAATTGTCTTTAGAAACTCAGCATACTCTGCAGGGAGACCAAACAAGATTTCATGAAACCATCAGGGTCTCCTTCCTGAAGCCTGAAAAACACATTGACACAGAAACAGGCACAGTGAATCCAGAGATTTTCAGGGACTTTCTCTCATCTCCTTTTTCTTCCTCTATTTGAAGGCCACATCAAAGAACACCTGTGCATACAGAACTTCTGGGCTGAAAGTCATTTCATACATCTAGTACCCTGATAACACATGCACATGAACACACATACATGCACAAACATGGCACACATGTACACATAATCAACACACATTCACACATCTAATATATTAATACACAATCTCATATAAGCATATAAATTCACACACAAACATTTATGCACACCACACACAGACATGCATGCATACATTACACAAACACACAGCTACTATTCCAATAATAGAACCACACACACTACCAAGCACAAAATCAGGTGCATGCCACACACATATACACACCTTCACACATACACACACTTACCTGCTTACACACACCAACATGAGCACACCCACATAAGCATGCCCTGTCTGAATTTTGCCACCTTGAGGAGGAAGGAATAAAAGAATTCCATGTTCTATTGGATAAATTCCATGTATCCCAAAGATGAGAAACCTGACTGTGAGTAGCAGAGGGGCTTAGTTGTCTCCCAGCAACCCAGGGCATGGTTTTCACATAAGAAGAACTTTTTGTATAAAGATGGGAAGAGTCTATGGGTGTTCTCTCTCTCTTTGGGCACTCTAGTGACTTTCCAGGGAACTTCTGTGTTTACTGAACACAGGTCTGAGAGCAAAGTTTTATGTAAATAAGCATAAATTTAAGATTTTGTATTGTGTCTTCCCCATGTTCCCAAGAATTACATTCCTGTGAAGAGGCTTTTTGTCTCCAACCATGGTGAAATGTCCATGTTTTATAGATGGCAGTAAATAAATATGTGTTAAATGAGTGAACATATTAATGAATAAAATAGGCCTAATAACAAGAAATGGAGAAGAGCTAGAGATAATAAAGTATAATTTCTACATGACCTTTTTTCTTGGCCATCTCTCACAGACTAATCTCATCCAATTTGAACAGAGAAATGTCGTGGGGCAGCAGGACCTGCTGAAATCACTAGGTTTCAGGAAACTGGAGCTGGGTTATCTCATCACTCTGTGCAATTCCAGATCACATCTGCCTCTTTCTCAGCTTCCTGAGAAACTTACAGATTCATGGGCAAAATTTATATACCCTAGGGCTGTGGGTCTGAGGAAATGAGAAAAACAGGGCAGTAAGAAGAGTCCAGCGCTCGGTGGGAATCTCTCTGCTTTCCAAGGAGGGGACCCAGAGGCTCAAATAGTAACCTCCTAACCCACTGACTGCAGGATCTGGCCCCTGTGTTCCATGAGCAGTAATGACTGCTTAGCCCACCTCTTCTGTGTTTCCCAGGAGGGAGAGATTTGTGTCTTCCTTCTTATACTGGGGCCCTTGGTGTTTCTTAGCACAGAACTAAGCACACCTGTGTCCTCACATCTCAGAGGCTGCACCTGGCTCTGGAATGTCCTGGTAAATCTGGTGTAAGACCCTGTGGCCCTTCTGTGGGTAATGTTCCCTCCACTGTTGATCCTGCCCATATACCCAAGCCTTGTCCCAGGAAGCTGGAATTCAGATAGTACAATGGAAAAAGAGCCAGTTATCTCATAGGTGATACTAGTATTCTATAAGAGTTTCTTCACCCCTGAGCTGGATCCAGGAATTGACCTGGGCGCTCACAGCCAGGAACAGGAAATCTCATCACCTAAACACAAGATACACCAAGGAGAGAGCTATTTCCAAGTCTAAGGTCCTGGATGGGGTGGAGGCAGATGGAAATGTCCTCAGCTTTCTAGGATGCCCTGCAAAGTGAGGTCCAAGCACAAGTCTAATACACAGTGGGCTCCCTGAGAGGATGTCCCAGCAGCTCTGCCTGCAGAAACCTGTAGCTGAACAGACAGGAATAAGTGTGTACATTACTTCTTCCTGATGACTCTGACTTCTTCATAGAAAACTGTAAGTCTTCAGCTTGACATATTCCTTATATGAAAACACTTGAGAAATTTAGGGTAAAAGAATATATAGATAAATGTTTGACTATTGCATGTTTGAAAATTAAAATAAAGAAACACATTAAGTGTAAATGGTTTTGGGATGCTCTTTGGACAAATGAAAACAATAAATATTTTGAGTCTTTAATTTTTATCTTATAATTTATCATCTTCTAATGTATACATTAAAAAAGTGTTTTCTGTGTGACATCATTATAACATCCCATTTAATAGCATCAGAATTTTTAAGGGATTTAAAATAAGGATGGGGACATGGTCTTTGATGTTACAAAGCATGGGGAGAACAAACCAAAACATATGGATCCTGCCCCTGAAGCCATGCCAGGGTTTCTCATTTTTTCCTTCCATCTGACAACACAATTCCTACCTGATGGAAGGAAAGGGTTGTTTAGCTTGGACAATCTCAGAAGATTGGCCTGCATTCAGGAAAAGAACTTCATAAGGTCGATTGAAACCAGCTTTATTTAAACATTCAGCCATAAACAGAAGAAAAGGCAGAGGGAAGGGTGGAGAATATACACACGTATGAAATAACATTTTTTTAAAAAATCTGTACTTTTCTTGAATCTTAGGTACATTATAGCATTGCTTTAACAAGGTGCAATGGCAATTCCCTGTGGGTTACATGTCATGGAGCAAAAAGAGAGAACCCTAGGCAGGGTCAGGAAACTTTTCCCTAGTCCCTCTCTGCACCTGCCCCTGGGGTTGGTCCATGTGTGCCCCCTGGTGGTCCTAAGTGCCCTTTGCAGCCCAGCCCAATCCCATGCAAGGGATGTTCTTGTCTGGGCTCAACCTGACTTCCTCTCACAGTGTCTCTTGCACAGTTATAAATGGCTGAGTCCTCAGCTTTCAGGCTGCTCAATTTTAAATACACTTCATTCTTGGAGGTGTCCCTGGTGATGCTTATTTGGGACTGAAGAGTTGGGTTATAGCATGATCTTCCACTACCCTGTATGTCACCCACCTACTCCAGCACCTTTCCTGGAGACTAGAAGATCCAGCTCACATCGCTGCTGGTTAAAGAGAATCCAGAGACATTGTAGGTGAGGGACAGGGTCTGTGATGGCTTAACCAGGCCAGGCCCTGACTTCTGAAGCTGTACTTGGGACAGGACCCCCGAGGAAAATGAGAAACACAGTGAGTCATGTGCTCAGATGCATCATCCCATTACCTTATTATATGAATTCCTGAGGAACTTATACCTGGAAGATGTCACCAGAAAGAGGAAGGACCACAGGGGTTTCATCTTCTTGTATATGAGGTCCCTGATGCCCAGGAAATATTTTCCAGATTGAAGAAAGACCTGAATTAAGTAAATATGTGCTGTGGTTTCATCTGTCTGCACAAATGTGTTGGCATTTGTGAGATATCGGTATGCAAATTGAAAGACATGGTCATTTTCTTAGGGCCATCACCAGGAGGAGGATGTTGGCTGAGCCCTCACAGAACATATTTGTCTCCCAGGGTACCCCATCACCAAGCCCAAATTCCTGTACTTCCAAACCAGAAGTGTGATGAATGAGCTGATCAGTGAGCCAGATATGGCCAAGGATTAAGGATGACTTTGGGAATATGTTCACTGTGTCAATACTCCAAGGGATTGCATATATATAATATGTAAATTCCCTGACAAAGTTGTTTCTGGCAGCTTCTGCTTTTTTTTTTCAATGTCTGTGGAAGGATGAACAGTTGGATCTGCCTTCTCACAATTTTCTTTTTTTTTTTTTAAGATTTATTTATTTATTTATTTATCCCCCCTTTGCTGCTTGTGTTTTACTGTGTCCATTCACTGTGTTTCTTCAGTGTCTGCTTATCTCCCCCTTGCTGTGAGGTCCTGCTGCATCAGCCCACCATGCCATGCGGGCCAACCTGCTCTCACAAGGAGGCCCCGGGAAGTGAACCCGGGGCCTCCCGCATGGTAAACTGGGGCTCTATGGATTGAGCCACACTTGCTTCATGCTGTGAGGTCTTGCTGCATCAGCCTACCGCGTCACGCGGGCCGGCCGGCCTGCCCTCACAAAGAGGCCCCAGGAGGCGAACCCGGGGTCTCCCATATGGTAAACGGGAGCTCTATTCATTGAGCCACACCTGCTTCCCCACAATTTTCTTGAAGTCATTACACAGCACTCATATTACCTGTGACTTTGTAGTGGGATGGCAGGACTGCTATGGCAGTTATTTTCTGTGTGAAACCTTATCTCTGATGACCATGACTGCATAAGGGATGCCTGAAATGCTCCTGCCCCTGATATATTGCACTTGTGCAAATTTGGCAGTTCAACCACCCTCAGTCTCAGTGTCTTCATCTTACACATTGATAGATTCAGACCCACTTCCTTCTAAAATTACCATAAAGATTCCCACCTTATGAATTGACCTTGAATACAACATATGGCCATTGGCTATGTAGTAATATTAGTGAATTGATTTAAAAATAAGAAATATACAGGACAGATATCACAAGCACTGCAAAGGGATGCATAGACAGTTTTGAGAGGTAAACAGCACTATATATGAACCCTGAAGACTCCAATTTTCATGGCTAGATATTAGAATTAAGGATCATTGCTGGATCCCATGTACCAAGGTGTCCCACCCTCATGGAAGGTTGGGAAAGCAGGTGATGAGATATAAGGAGAGTATCAGAGGAGGATAGCTGCATGGGCAGACTACAAACTCACACTAGACTAGATGAGACGTTAGTGTAAATATTTTGTTGCTGCCCTGAGGACCATGAGGTCATGAATTGTACCAAATTCCTTTGAAGCTTGGGTCAGGAAAGCATAATTTTTATAGAGGAATTGGACTACCATCTGAGTAAAGACTTGAAAGATATATGGAGATTCTTAATCATTGATGCTTCCAGAATTACAAATAATTGCTTTGATGATAGAAGAGTGTGGATTACTGTACTAGCTTGGGAAGGAGGAAGAACAAAAGTCTTTAAAGACTATCCCTGGGGGATGTGCTGGTTCAGGAGTTTGCCATAAGAATAGCTCATTGGTTGTAGAGAGTTTTGTAATCAATTCTACCCATATTATCCATGGATTCACCATGGTTTTAACATTTGCTTTCTACTGGGAAGACAGTGAAAATTGTGGGTCCAGAAATTCCTAGTGAAGGAAGGGAGAAGCAGTGATGTCATCCAGAAAGCAAGAAACATGGGTCTGTTCTTGGAAACAGGAATCAGATTTTCAACAAATATGTCCCAGCAAAGTAAGCTCCAGGAAGACTGGTACCTTCAATTGAACCCTAGTTTTGCTAACCCTTCAGGATATAATGCATACTTCACTTTTCCTTTCCCATTTTACAGATTGACAAATGACATGAATGGGACTGGCCTAGTTAACTAACCCTGAGCCAGCCCCATCACTCTCCACTGAGAGCCATTTGCTTCAGCATGTCAGGCTATTGTCTATGTGGTCAATGTTTCATTGTCCCCAAGTGGATTTTAGGTCACAAACCAGAGATTTCCCAGAGGCCACCTGGGAAGAAAGAATTTTCTGAGTTAAGCTTCAGGCTACAATTCCTCCTTCTTCCACCTGACTAACTCTGCTGCCCTCTGCTAAGTCCTGGTAATGATTAGTTACATAATACCTTTTCAGTGCTTAGAATAGCTGTCTTTCCAGAAATGAGTGCTTTCACTGTTATTCATATTGAAGCATTAGGAAACTTATGGGTGTAACAAATACCAGCATAGTAAATAGTAAATTGGCTGTGTGCAGTCAAATTACTTTAATAAAAAAATGTAGTTAATAAAAATTCCATATATTTTAGATGTTTGAACTACTAATAGTTCCAGAAATTATGACAATTAAACAATATGACATAATAGTACCAGAAATTATGAATTTATGACAATAAGACAGGAAACCCAATATGCACTTCATTAGCCTCCTCCCCTATCCTACTGTCAGTTAACCATTCTTTGAAGTATTGGCCAGATAGGGGTTTTTTTCTTTATATTACCTTGTTGTATTAGGCAGCCAAAGGGGTGCTGATGCAAATTACCAGAAATCTGTCGGCTTTTATAAAGGGTATTTATTTGGGGTAGATGTTTACAGTTACCAGGCCATAAAGCATAAGTTACTTCCCTCAGCAAAGTGTGTTGACATGTGCTGGAGCAAGATGGCTGCTGAACCCAGGGTTCAGGCTTCCTGGGTTTCTCTCTTCCTAGGGCTCATTTCTCTTTTGGCTATGCTGCTCTGCTCTTTCCACAAGGCCAGCTGTAGACTATCATGTGAATGATTAGTCTCTCTTCCTGGGGCCACTGCAGTGGCTAATCAAGCCTTCTGTCTTTCCTCACATATCTGCTTCTCTGTGTGTTTACTTCATGGGCTATCTCTAATTCCTTTGCCTTGTCATTTTCTCTGTGAGTCCCCACCCCCTTGGACTCAAAATCTTATTGGCATGGCCCAATTAAAGCCTTAATCATAATTTAATCAAGTAAGAGTAAAAACTCTGAATAGACTACAATCTAATGTACTCAGAGGAACAGACCAACTTACAAACATAATAGATTATCTATTTTTGGAATTCATAAACAATATCAAACTGCTAAACTTGTGTTCTACTTTGGAATATTATGACTATATTCAAATACAATATATCTCCTCAAATTTTAGAATTTTAAGACCCAGCTCTGAAAAGGAAACAAGGCCACACCAATTCTCCCCAGCAGGAACCCCAAGCTTATAAAATATGTATGGTCATTAAAAACCCAGATACCCATCTGGGCCTAATGGGGGAATGGCACCATTCATGCTCAGAAAAGGTCAATCACTCCCCACCCCCTGCTGAGATGCTAAAGGCAAATACCCTCTTCTGTAACTCTGCTTGCTTGCTTTAATCAGAACCTTCATATAGAAATGTATATGTTTAAACCCACCAATCCTGTCCCGTCTCTTGGTGCACGTGGAAAAGTTTAGCGCACGAGGGAAGAAAGTTTATCCAGGCTGCAGCCTCCGGATTTTTAGGCGCGGCTCTTACTAAGGAGCACGCCCTGGCCGGTAATAAATGTTCCAATACATTTTTCTTCTGGGAGTTGTTACTTACATGAACCCATCCATTTGATTCTGGAGGCCCCAGTGGGATAGACTGCAGCTGGCCACACTGAGGCCTTCAGGGGGAAGACCTCTAAGGAATGTTCTTCAGCCCTGATAGGTCCTCAGTCTGGCCAGAAACTTCTCTGGAGATTATTAATTCGACCTAAGGAACCGCCAGTTCTGTTCTGTTTTGGTAAGTCTGGATCCACGGGAGGCTGTTGGGCTGCCGGATGAGGCACTACTCCCATGGCCTGGCCACCAGGTGAGATGTCACCAGGGGCCTCAGAATAGTCTCAAGGTTCATGTGTCTGTGTGTGTAGCCAGCTGTCTGTCCGTATCATTTCTGCTCAGTTTCTGTTCTTTGCTCCTTTTGATTGTTACTATGGGTCAATCCTCCTCTTGTCCTACCACACCCCTTGCCTGTTTTCTAAAGAACTTTCAGGAATTCAAGAAGGCAGCGCCTGGATATGGAGCCAAGTTCAACCCGGGGACCCTCCGAACCCTCTGCAAATTGGAGTGGCCCACCTTCGGTGTGGGCTGGCCATATGAAGGAACCACGGACCTCCCAAAAGTCTACAATGTCCAGAGGGTCATCTATGGCAAACCTGGTCACCCAGATGAGATTTCTTACATTGATGTGTGGAGAGATCTTCTTATAGACACTCCCAAGAAACTAAAAATTTGTCTTGCAGGACAAAGGCGCCCGGCCCAGCCAGATCCCCAACTTCCATTGAAAGCTCCCACTAAGAACACCAGTCCTCCGGTCCTTCAGGATGCTCCTGATGAAGCCCCCCTTACCTACCCACGCCCCAATCTACCTCTCATACCCCTCCGTCTGACCCCTCCCCATCCACTCCTCCTCCTTTCCCTCTAAACCAATCACCTACAGACAGACTATACCCTCCACTTCCCACACCCGTGGATACCTTTCTAACCAAACCCCCCATACGTGAAGGGGCACCCAGTATCAGACTTCTGTAAATCCCCACAACTTGCCTGACTCAGTCCCCTTACTGCCCCTCCACCAAGCAGATCCAGACCTGAGTGATGAAGGTCTCCCATTCATGGTATATGCCCCCTTTTCATCTACAGACCTGTATAACTGGAAAAATCAAATCCGCTGTTCTCTGAAAAACCCCACGGCTTAATTTCTCTCCTAGAAACTCTCTTTTTTACCCAAAATCCCACCTGGCATGACTGCCAGCAACTGTTACAGGTCCTATTCACTTCAGAGGAGAGAGATGGTATCCGGAGGGAGGCTGTAAAAACCATCATGGGTCGAGACGGCCAACCCACTACTGAACCTACCCAAATAGAAACTGTGCTCCCCTCAACCAGAACAGACTGGAATTCAAATCAGGATCAAGGTAAGGAGGCTCTTGAACGGTTTCGCCAGACTCTCCTACGTGGCCTTCAAGCTGCTGCCAGAATGCCAACGAATCTTTCCTAGGTGAGTGAAACCACCCAAGGGCATGATGAGTCACTCTCTGCTTTTTTAGAGTGTCTAATGGAAGCCTATAGAAATTACAACCCTATAAACTCTGAGGCACCTGAAAATCAAAGGGCTATAAATATAGCATTTGTATAGCAGTCTGCTCCTGATATACATATGAAAGAAATTGCAAAGTCTATAGGGGTTTGAAGGGAAGCTATCTGAACTAATGGAGGTGGTGCAGAAAGTGTATAACAATAGGGAGGACACCGATACTCTAAAAACCAATAAGGTGGCAAAGGTCCTGCTGAGCACAATGGCAACAGAGAGTGCTAGGGCATCTTCCTCCCATGGACTCTCTGGGAACCAGAGAAAGCCAAGGCAAGGTAGACCAGGACTGCAAAAGGATCAGTACGCTTACTGCAAAGAAAAGGGACACTGGAAAAATGAATGCCCCCGATGCCGGGCAGACCCCAGCTCAGCCCTGCAGTTGCTAGACTGACGGGGCCAGGGCTTGCCAGGCCCCTGGGAGTCCATGGTGAAACTAACAGTCGGGGGCAGCCCTATTAACTTCTTGGTTGATATGGGGCTACATACTCCACCTTAAAGTTGGACCCTGGTCCCTTTAAAGCTGAACATATTCTGGTTCAAGGGACCACCGGGAAGATACACTCATCCATGAACCACCACCCTGACCATTAACCTTGGATCTGGGACCATCACCCACTCTTTCCGTGTTATGTCCGACTGTCCCTACCCCCTGCTGGGATGAGAATTGCTACAAAAATTGAAAGCCGCCATCTCCTTCTGGGATGGTGAGATGAAACTAAAGTTTGGCGCTCAGCCCCAGACCCTCCTAGTAACTTGCCCTATCTTGCCAGAATATCTCCCAAAAGGGCTTGAGACACCACCAGCAGCTAATCAGTTGCTGCAAGAATTCCAGCACCTGGTTCCGGAGTATGGGCCGAGACAACCCCCGCCCCCGCTGACTCAGCATCAGGCCCCTGTGGTGGTGCAACTCAGCATATCTCTCCCCATCTGGATATGGCAGTATGCAATCAGCCACAAGGCCAGGACTGGAATTGAAAAACACATCAACCATCTACTCGATGCAGGTATTCTTGTTCCTTGCCAGTCTCCGTGGAACACCCCCTTACTTCCTGTGCAAAAGCCGGGGAGCACAGACTATCGGCCAGCACAGGATGTTAGAGAAGTAAAAAAGAGGGTTGAAACAATACACCCTGCCATCCCTAACACATACACACTTCTAAGCCAGCTCCCTCTGGAACATACTACATACACTGTCCTGGATTTTAAAGACGCATTCTTTTCTATACCTTTGGCACTGGTCAGCAAGCCCATTTTTGCCTTTGAAGACCCTCGGCCCAAGGGATGTGGGCAGCTGATGTGTACCAGGCTTCTCCAAGGATTCAAAAACTCCCCCACCTTGTTTGGGGAGGCTCTGGGGCAAGATTTATCCCCCTTCAGAGAGCAGCATCAAATTGTTACCCTACTCCAGTATGTAGACGACCTCCTCCTACCCGCACCAGATTCAGAGTCATGCAGAGCAGCAACTCTAAGCCTACTCAAAGCCTTGGTGGAAATGGGATATCATGTATCCACCAAAAAGGCTCAGCTCTGCTCCCACTCTGTAACATATGTTGGATACATCTTAGAAAAAGGGGAGCGGAGACTTTCACGTGACAGGATACAAGCCATATTGGGCATCCCTGCGCCAACCTCGAAATGACAGGTATTTGAATTTCTTGGCATGGTGGGATATTGCAGACTGTGGATGCCTGGATTTGCAGAAATTGCTAAGCCCCTTTACACCACCACAGTGGGCAAGGGAAGTGACTTGTGGACCAAAGAGAAGCAGGAAGCTTTTATGTGCCTGAAGACAGCTCTGGTGAGTGCCCCCGCCATCAGGTTACCTGACTTGTCCAAACCCTTTCATCTATTCATTGATGAAAGTCATGGGGCTAGCAAAGGAGTCTTAACCCAGTCCATTGGGCCTTGGCACCGACCAGTAGCATACCTCTCAAAAAAAACTGGATTATGTAGCTGCTGGATGGCCCAACTGCCTAAGAGCCATCATGGCCACTAAGTTATCCTTTGGCCAAAATCTGGTGGTAACGGCCATACATTCAGTAGAAGCCCACCTCTGCAGTCCCCCAGACTGCTGGATATCTAATGCCAGAATCATGCAATATCAAGTGTTATTGTTGAACCCACCCTCTGCGGTATTCTCAAAAACGTAGGTATTAAATCCAGCCACCCTGTTCCCTGAATCTAGCACCCCTGCGGTGACACATGACTGCTTACACTTGCTGGAAACCCTGACAGGGCTACACCCAGACCTCACTGATGTGCCACTGCCTGAGACATCCCATAATGTCTACGTACATGGCAGCATTTTTGTTAAGGACAGAATCCGTTATGCGGGAGCGGCATTAGTAGAGCCACCCAAAACTATCTGGGCTCAATCTTTAACCCATGGCACCTCCGCTCAATGGGCTGAACTAATAGCCCTTGCTCAGGCTTTAAGATGGGCAAAAGGCCGAACTGTCAATATTTACATGGACAGTCGCTATGCCTTTGCTACAGCCCATGTACACAGTGCACTGTACCAAGAGCGAGGATTCCTAACATCTGGAGGAAAAGAGATTAAAAACGGAGCTGAAGTCCTAGCATTATTAGAAGACAGTTGGTTCCCTGACCGAGTAGCCATTATTCACAGTAAGGGACACCAGAAGGGAAACTCCCCGCAGGCTGAAGGCATCTGACTAGCAGATGAAGTCACCCGAGCCGCCACCTTCCTACCAGTCACCACTGTCCAAATGCTCCCGACAGTCCCTAGCCGGGAACTCCCGGTGCTGTGCTACTCCCCAGAAGACGTCAAGCAGGGGGAAGGTCTGGGAGCTAAAATTTCCCCAGAAGGTTGGTTAGTCCTGCACAATGGCAGGACGTATCTACCTGAGGCAGTGGTGAGGCAATTAGTCAAAAGGCTGCATGACACCACACATATGGGCAGCACTAAATAAATATTACTAATAAAAAGAGACTTTTATTTCCCAGGTTTGTCTAAAATCAGCAAAAGCATCACATCAAGATGCAAAGTCTGCACCAGAGTAAATCAAAGAGGAGGTGCTCAAGCTCCAGTGGGAACTCGGCTCTGAGGGATGGAACCAGGGGAGCACTGGGAGGTAGAATTTACTGAAATAAAGTTTGGAAAATATGGGTATAGGTATCTCCTGGCGCTGGAAGATACATTTTCAGGATGGATGGAAGCCTACCCAACTAAAATTGAAACAGCCACGGTAGTAGTTAAGAAGCTGATAGCAGGAATCATTCCGAGATTCAGGCTTCCTCTTAGAATAAGGTAAGATAATGGTCTAGACTTCATAGCACAGGTGACTCAACCATTGGCTAAAGCCCTGGGTATAAACTGGAAACTGCACTGTGCATTTCGGCCCCAAAGTTCAGGACAGGTTGAAAGGATGAACCGCATCTTGAAAGAAACCCTAAACAAGTTGGCTGTGGAGTCTGGTGAAAACTGGGTGAGTCTCCTACCTTTTGCCCTCCTTAAGGCCAGATATAACCCCTAAGAGCAGGGCATTATGCCCTATGAAATATTATTTGGCAGACCCCCACCCCTGTTTCCCAAGTTGGTGATGGAAAAAATATCTGAATATGACAACCAATATCTTTTCTGTACTCTAAAGCAACTGGACCGGATTAGGAAAATGGTCAATCGAACGGTCCAAGAAGCCCACTGTATTAGTCAGGGT
>JAQZBX010091044.1:0-12439 GCA_029593785.1 Cabassous unicinctus
TGGCCAGTTTTCTTTTATGAAGTGCTACCTATACACTTGAAAGTTTCTTGCCCCTCTAGTTGAGAATATAATAGGACTCCTCATGAAGGGAGTTTAATATTTTCTTGTTTATTGTGTGGGTATCCACCCACTGAGATAACACCTTATGCCAAGATGAACACCTTCATATTCCATAGAATATGAAAGAATCCAGGTGCATCCTTTCCCACATATACCCCAAAATCTGACATCCTGCACCATTGACCTTCCCCTTCCATATTTGCCAAAAGAACTTCCCCACCATTGTAGTTTCATCCAGAGACGTACAAACCTCCAGAGTATATATGTTCCTTCCTCCAGTTCTCCCCTCATTTCCATGGATAGTTCATCCCAAGCGTGCCTACACTGACTGCTCACTCTCACATTCCAGCATCATCGACCCCACTCACATCCCTGCACTAACATCAACACCTTCCACTGCCAAACCACTCCTTACCACCTTATCTTGAGTTTTGCTCATATTGAGCATTGGCTCACCACACTTTGCTCCCATTCTGGCTCCTGTTTAACTCTCTTCCAGACTCTAGATCTGTGAGTCTGCTCAGTACATTTAGGTCATATCAGTGAGGTCATGCAATACTTGTCCTTTATTAAACGGCTTACTTTAATCAACATAAATTCTTAAAGATTCATCCATTTTGTCATATGTGTCAATATTTCTTTCCATCTTAAGCTGAGTAAAATTCCATTCTAGGTATATACCACAATTTGGTTACTCATTCATCTGTTAATGGACACCTGGGTTGCTTCAAACTTTTGGCAATAATGAATAATGCCACTATGAACGTTTGTTTGCATATATCTGTTGATGTCCCTGCTTTCAATTCTTCTGGATATATATCCAGCAGTAAGATTGCTGAATTATATGGCAATTCCATACCAAGCTTCCTGAGGAAATGACAAACCACCCTCCACAGTGGTTACAGGATTTTATATTCCCACCAATAGTGGATGAGGGTTCCCATTCCTCCACATCCCCTCCAACACTTGTAGATCTCTTGGGTTATTTTTTCACAGCCACCAGTCTAATAGGTATAAAATTATATCTAATTGTATTTTTGATTTGCATTTCCCTAATAACTAGTGAGGTTGAGCATATTTTCATGTGTTTTTTAGCCATTTGTATTTCCTCCTTGGAAAGGTGTCTATTCAAATCTCTTGCCCATTTTTTAAATGGGCTGTTTGTCTTTTTATTTTCAAGTTATATGATTTCTTTTTCTAAGTAGGATATTAGGACCTTATTTATTAAGTGGTTCCCAAATATTTTCTCCCATTGAGTAGGCTGCCTTTTCACTGATGACAAACTCCTTTAAAGCACAAAAGTTTCAATTTTGAGGAGGTCCCATTTATATAATTTTTTCTCATGTCTCATGCATTGTTTGTACATTTCATGAAACCATTTCCTACTACAAGATCACATAGATGCATCCCTACATTATATTCTAGGAGTTTCACGGTCTTGGCTCTTATATTTAGATCTTTGATCCACCTTCATTTAATTTTTGTATACAGCATGCGATGGTGATCCTTTCTCTTCTGTGGATATGGATATCAAGTTCTCCCAGCACCATTTGTTGAAGAGGCCATTCTGTCCCAGTTAAATGCTGGTCTATTTGAATATCATTTGGCACATATATAACAATTCATACCAGAACATTCAATTGAGTTACATTGGTCAGTATGTTTATCTTTGTGCCAATACATGCAGTTTTGACCACTGTAGCTTTGTATTATGCTTTAAAGTCAGGTAGCAGGAGGCAAGATGGTGTCGGTTTAGGAGTGCACTCGTTGACTAGCTCTCTGAGGACAGCTGATTGGGGACGGGGTACTGCCCAGGGGTCTGTGCTGTGGTCGCACGGAGCAAGAGCCTTGGGACATCTAACTGGAGGCAGCTCAGTGGTATGGATTGCTTGGTAAAGATTCATGAGATTTAACCCTGCCCATGGAGGTTAACACAGATGGCTGAGCCCCACCCTCACGGGAAAAAGCTGGTTTGAGCTGAGACTCCCAGCAGCAACTGGGTGAGAGTGAGTGCTTTCTGAGAGTGAGAGGATTCTGGTGGAGGGTCGAGAGAGCTTTCCTTTCTGTGGACTGTGCTGCCTCGAACCCCTTGCAGTTTTGGGGAACAAAATAGCTGGCTTGAAGTAGGATCAGGTTGAGGGGAGTGGTGAATCTTCTGAGGAAGGATGATTTACTTAGCTGCCCAGGGATATGCCCAAATGACTGCCCACAATTCAGTAAGAGGGAGCATTCTCTAAGAGGGAGAGGGTTCTGACAGAAGGTAGAGAGGGGTTTCCTCTCAGTTGATTTAGCTGCCTGGACCCCCTCATAGCTTTGGGGAGCACATAAGCTGGCTTGAAGCAGCACCAGGCTTAGGGTAGAGGTGAATCTACTGAGGAAGACTGATTTACCCAGCAGCCTGGTGACACTGAGGCTTGGCTCCAGAGGGGTTGGAGTCAGCCATTTTTGTCATTCTGCACTGACTAGCATCAGAACTTCAGCTCCCCTGGGGAGGCCAGGAAGTGGGAAGTGCTTGATTAGTGTCTATGAGCCTAGTTAGGGTCCCCTTGGTGAAGGGGTGGTCTAGAAGAGGACATATTATGGGTCCCTTATTTCACCAAAAAAAAAAAAAAGACAGTCACTTTAAAAAATAAGAAATGAATTTGTCTTTTTAATTTAGCTTTATAGCTAAAATCTGCCTCAAAACCTCCAAATAGAACCTTGCAGGGCAAATGATTGATAAATACAAGCAGGCTAAGAGGTTCAACAAGGGCCCAAGAAAGAACATTGTTCTTCCTTAGATTTGTTTGACTGTTTGCTTGCGTGGTTGTTTGGTTTTTCTCTGTTTATTTGTTGTCTCTTGCTTTTCTTTCCTCTTTCCTCCCCCCTTTCTTTTTTCTTTCAATTTTTTTAAAATTAGGTGCTGCTAGCTTGTCTCTTCTTTGCGGTGCTTCTTCTTCAGTGATTTCCAATTCTCTGTCTATATTGATATTTTATCCCAAGCTATCCCTTTTCCTTCATTCATATTTCTGCCTTCTGCTTTCTGTTGTGGTTCTTATATATCACATTTTTTCATTAGCCCACAACTTAAGAGTGTCAATTTCTATTCTATCTTTGAGTTTTCTTCTTTTTTTTATTATTAATATTAACTTTTTCCTTACAGCCCTTTCTTTACTCTTTCTCTCCCTCCTCATCATTTTAGGCTTCTAAATCATTATATATATATTCCTCTATTTGGTGTCCCAGTCCCTTGCAGGTACTCCACTCTTTTTCCTATTACTCTACACTGCCTACATGAGCTAAATATTCATTTCACTAAGTCTTATACAGCCTCTCTTCTAACTTTTATCAATATTACTATTATCCTTCTTCCTTTCTCACATCTTTTGATTCCTCTGGCCCTAATCATTTGCCTTCAAGGTAACATAGAAAGAAGCAAGGAAATAAAATAAGAAAAAAAGTGACAAAAAGAAAACAACACACACACAGAACCACCAGCTAAATAAAACTCTAGAGCAGAGAGAGAAGCTAATCAACAGAATAAACCCATAAGATGACATGATGACTAGAGGACAAAAAGAAATTACAAACCACACAGAGAAACAGGAAGACATGGACCAGACCAGTCCAATGAACAAACTAAAAACCAGGAAGAGATGCAGAACATCGGACAATTAGTCAAAGCTTTCCAAAAAATATCATGGACCAACTTAATGAAGTGAAGGAAGAGATTAAGGATATTAAGAAGACACTTGGAGAACATACTGAAGAAATTGTAAACACACATAAAAAGATAATGCATATAATGGTGATCAAGGGCACAGTCCAAGAAATCAAAAAAACACTGGAATCAAATAACAGCAGATTTGAACATGCAGAAGAAAGAATTAGTGATGTAGAAGATAATAAATCTGAAATCAAACAGATAGTAGAAAAAGATAGACAAAAAGAAAGAAAAAATCCAGCAGGGACTCAGGGATTTAACTGACAAAAAGAAAAACAAAAGAAAAAACAACATGCACAAACATATGCATTATGGGTATCCCAGAAGGAGAAGAGAGGGAAAGGGAGCAGAAGGAATGCTGAAGGAAATAATAGCTGAAAACTTCCCAATCCTATTGAGAGAGATGGATATGTAGAACCAGGAAGCACAGTGCACCCCAAACAGTATAAACCCCAACAGCCCAACTCCAAGACATATACTTGTCAAAATGTTCAAGGCTCAAGACAAAGAGAAAATACTCAAGGCAGCAAAAGTAAAGAGAACCATCACATACAAGGGAAGCACAATACAATTAAGAGCTGATTTCTCATCTGAAACCATGGAGGAAAGAAGACAGTGGCATGACATAGTCAAAGTACTAAAAAAAAAAAAAATTCCAGCAATGAGTTCTCTATCCAGCAAAACCGACATTCAAAAATGATGAAGAGTTCAAAATATTCACAAATAAACAGAAATTAAGAGAGTATGCCAACAAGAAACCTACAATTCAAGAAATACTAAAGGAAGTTCTACAAGTTGAAAGGAAAAAACAAGGGAGAGAGAGTTGGAGGAGAGTTTAAAAACAACTAAAAGACAAAAACAAAAACAAAACAACATATGACATACATAAACCCAAAGAAAATATGGCTGAAGTAAGAAATTCATTGTGAGTAATAACACTGAATGTTAATGGATTAAATTCACCACTCAAGAGACGCAGATTGGCAGAATGGATAAGGAAATATGATCCATCTATATGTTCTCTACAAGAAACCCACCTTTGACCCAGGGATTCAAGGAGGCTGAAAGTGAATGGCTGGAAAACAATTTTACAAGCCAACAATAGCCAAAAAAGGGCAGAAGTAGCTATTCTAATATCAGATAAAATAGACTTTAAATGCAAAACTATTGTAAGAGACAAAGATGGACACTATATATTAGTAAAAGGAGTAATCCCTCAAGAAGAGAGAACAATTATAATCATTTATGCACCTAATCGGGGTGCCTCAAAATCCATGAGACAAACTCTGGAAAAACTAAATGGATAAATAAATGACTCTACAATTATAGTGGGGGACTTTAATACACCATTATCATCATTAGACAGAACATCTAGACAGAGAATCAATAAAGAAACAAAGATTCTGAACAATAGGTTAGAGTACCTGGACTTAATAGACACATAAAGAACACTACACACAAATAAATGAGGATTTACATTCTTCTCAAGTGCACAGGGATCATACTCAAAGATAGACCACATGCTAGGCCACAGAACAACTATCAATGAATTCAGAAAGATTGAGATTATACAAAGCAATTTCTCTGGCCACAATGGAATGAAACTGGAAATCAATAAGGGCCAGAGAATCAGATTAGGCACAAAGATACGGAAGTTAAACAACACACCTTTATACAAACAGTGGGTCAAGGAGGAAATCTCAAAAGAAATCAGTAACTACCTTGAAACTAATGAAAATGAAAACACAACATATCAAAACCTATGCGATGCAAAGAAAACTGTCCTGAGGGGGACGTTCATAGCCATAAATACATATATTAAAAAAGAAGAAAGAGTTAAAATTGAAGGCCTAACTGCACACTTGGAGGAATTGGAAAACAACAACAAACTAAACCTAAAGGAAGTAGAAAGAAAGAAATAACAAAGATTAGAGCAGAACTAAATGAAATAGAGAATAAGAAAGCACTAGAAAATATATACAAGCCCAAAAGCTGGTTCTTCGAGAAGATCGATAAAATGGACAAACCCTTAGCCAGACTAACAAAGAAAAGAGAGAACAGATGCAAATGCACAAAATAAGGAATGAGCAAGGTGATATCACTAATGATCCCACAAAAATAAAGAGTATCATAAGAGGATACTTTGAAAAATTATATGCCAACAAGAATGATAATATAGAGGAAATGGACAAGTTTCTAGAAACTCACAAACAGCCTACATTGATTAAAGAAGAAATTGATGAACTCAACAGTGCAATTACAAGTAAAGAGATAGATTCAGTCATCAAAAACCTCCCAACTAAGAGGAGCCCAAGACCAGAGGGCTTCACACCTGAATTCTAACACCAATTCTGCTTAAGCTCTTCTAAAAAATAGAAGTAGAAGAGATATTGCCTAACTCATTCTATGATGCCAAAATTACCCTAAAACCAAAACCAAACAAAGATACCAAAAGAAAGGAAAATTACAGACCAATTTCTTTAATGAACTTAGATACTAAAATCCTCAACAAAATGCTTGCCAACCGCATTCAACAACATATCAAAAGGATTATACACCATGACCAAGTGGGTTTCATCTTGGGTATGCAAGGATGGTTCAATATAAGAAAATCAATCAATGTAATACACCACATAAACAGATTGAAAGAAAGAAATCACATGATCATCTCTATAGATGCAGAAAAAGCATTCAACAAAATACAGCACTCTTTCCTGATAAAAACACTGCAAAAGATAGGAATAGAAGGAAACTTTCTGAATATGATAAAGGGTATTTATGAAAAACCCAAAGCTAAAATCATCTCCAATGGTGAAATTCTAAAAGCTTTCCCTCTGAGATTGGAAACAAGACAAAGATGCCCACTATCACCACTCCTGTTTAACATTGTCTTAGAAGTACTTGCTCGAGCACTGAGGCAAGGAAAAGATATAAAAGGCATCCAAATTGGAAAAGAAGAAGTAAAAATTTCATTATTTGCAGATGACATGATCCTATAAGTAGAAAGCCTAGAGAAATCTACACCAAAGCTTCTAGAACTTATAAAGGAGTTCAGTAATGTCACAGGCTATAAGATCAATGCTCAAAAATCAGTAGCATTTCTATACACCAAAAATGAGCAATCTGAGGAGGAAATCAAGAAAAAAAAATACCATTTACAATAGTAACTACAAGAATCAATTACCTATGAATAAATTTAACTAAAGATGTAAAGGACTTATTATATACAGAAAACTACGCAACACTGTTAAAGGAAATCAAAGAAGACTTAAATAAATGGAAGAATAATCCCTGTTCATGGATAGAAAGACTAAACATCATCAAGATATCTATCCAACCCAAACTAATCTACTGATTTAATGCAATCCCAATAAAAATCAACATTGTATATTTTAAGGAACTTTAAAAACTAACTACAAAATATATTTGGAAAGGTAAGAGGCCCTGAATTGCCAAAGACATATTTAAAAAGAAAAATGAAGTTGGAGGTATCACATTACCTGAATTTAAAACATACTACAAAGCTACAGTGCTCAAAATTGCATGGTATTGGCACAAGGATAGACCTACTGACCAATGGAACTGAATTAAGTGTTCTGATATACATCCTCATATATACAGTCATCTGGTATTCAACAAGGCCAAAATGCCCAGTCAGTTGTGATAGAATGGCCTCTTTAACAAGTATCTTGGAGAAGTGGATATCCATATCCAAAACAATTAGAGAGGAATACCATCTCACACCTTATACAAAAATCAACTCAAGGTGGATCAAAGATTTAAATATAAGAGCCAAAATCATAAAGACCTTGGAAGATAACGTAGGGAACCATCTACAGGACTTTGTAATAGGATATGGTTTCATGAACTTCACACCCAAAGCACGAACAGCAAGAGAAAAAATAGATAAATGGGATCTCCTCAAAATTAAAAACTTCTGCACCACAAAGGATACTATTAAGAAAATAAAAAGGCAGCCTACCCATTGGGAGAAAATATTTGGCAACCGTATATCTGATAGGAGCCTAATATCCCCCATATATAAAGAAATTCTACACCTTGAAAATAAAAGGACCAACAACCCATTTAAAAATGGGCAAGTGACCTGAAAAGACACTTCTCTAAGGAAGAAATACAAATGGCTAAAAAGCACATGAGAAAATGGTCAACATCGCTAGCTATTAGGGAAATGCAAATCAAAACTACAGTGAGATACCATCTTACACCCATCAGAATGGCAGGTATTTAAAAAAACAACAGACTATAAGTGTTGGAGAGGATGTGGAGGAATAGGAAACCTCATCCACTGCTGGTGGGATTGTGGAATGGTCCAGCCACTGTGGAGGACAGTCCGGCAGGTCCTCATAAACCTAACAATACATCTTCCATATGATCCAGTGATTCCACTGCTGGGTAAATATCCAGAAAAATTGAAAGCAAAGACACGAACATATATATGCCCACCAATATTCATAGAGGCATTGTTCACAATTGCCAAAAGTTGGAATAAGCCCCAGTGCCCATCAACAGATGAATGGATAAACAAAATGTGGTACATACATACAATGGAATATTACTTAGCTGTAAGAAGGAATAAAGTGCTAACACATGGAATAACATGGATGAATCTTGAAGAACTTATGTTGAGTGAAGCAAGCCAGACATTGAAGGATGAACAGTATATGACCTCACTGATTTGAATTGAGGAAAGTGAGCAGTCTCTGAGAACAATTTTCTGAAAGATAGGTTAACAAGGGAGAGAAAGAGAAGAGTAGGTTGTGAGCCATCACCCATATGGACAGGTGGGTAGTGATATTAATGTGTTTGGTGGTGCAGGGTTGACAGGTGGGTAGATTAGGAAGGGTGGGTTAGAATACCCAGGATACTGGGGGGAGAGATGAGGGGAGAATAGGTGAACGTGAGATTTGTGTGTATGATTTTGAAATTCCAGGGGTGGGAATGCTCTTATGGCAGTATGACAAGACAGTGTCACTGGTTTAGGGTGTAGGTTGAGGGGGGGACCTTCAGGAATAGGTGAATCTGTAGTAGGCTTCTGGGGTGTGTAAGAGTGTTCATCCTGTCATAATGTGTTGTGTCAGGGAGTGGAGACCCACACGGTGAATGGGAAAGAGATAGACTGCCATCTTTGGGAAGACCGATTCACCCAGAAACAGACAGGTGGGTGTCTCTTAGGCATAAGGGTGGATCCTAATAGGAGAGGATAATCAGCATGTCAAGACCTCTTGTTGCATGTAACTATGAATATTGTCATCCAATGAGTCAAGAAAAGGGAGTGTCATGAACTCTAGGGGATAGGGACGAAGGAACAGACAAGATCAAACAGGGGGCATTTAGTGGTCATGTGAAATGTTTTTCATTACCTTACAGTAATGGACACAGGACATGGTAAATATCAAAAATTGTTAAACTATACCAACTAAATTGTAAAGTATACTGTAAACCATTGACAACGTTCAGTAGCTATGCATCACTATCTGTATAACAGTTATAACAATGCTACCATCCACATAAAAAAGTTTTGATATGAGGTGAGGAAAGGGAAGGAGGTTGGGTATATGGGAGTTTCTAGTATTCTGTGTGTGACTTTGCTGTGACTTAAAACTTCTTTGAAAATCAAATGAAAATTCAGGAGATACTGGGGAGTGAGAGGGGGCAGGTGCCACAATACAGACGGACACCTGATAGTGAAGTGATGAAAGGAAAAATGTTGAAAAAAAATTTTTTAGCAATTTTTTTGTTTTTTTCCCCCATTTTTTAAATATCCCAGTCCTTTAATTTTATTTTATTTATAGTGTTTTTTTTTAACTTTCCATGTATTTTATCTCTTATATTTAAACTTATCTTTATTATTTCATTTTCCTATTAATTGTGTTTGGCTATTATATGGGCTTCATCTTCAAGGAAGGTTTGGATCACATAAGTGTTACAGAGGGGGCAGGAGAGGATTATTGATGGGGCATGTCTGGGATGGGGGTTTCATGGGAGGAAGTTCACCGGAATATACAAGAAATATATATAAAATTTTTCAAGTGATCAAGGGGTGGGGTATGGTCACAGTGGGTAGACAATCACTCAATAAATGATGGAATACTGAATTCCCATCCTGGAGAGCTCTGCTACATTCTCCAAGGGAGCAGAAAGAGTCTCCTGAGTGCAGGGGCAGTGTCTGGCAAAGGAGGAGGGTCCACAAATGGGTACTTGTTATTGATGACTAGCCTTATGAGTCTTTGCTCTTGTAATTGAAACTTTGCCTACTGTTATGGGGTGCCTAAGGGTTACCATCTGAGAGCCTCCTTGTTGCTCAAATGTGGCCTCTCTCTAAGCCAAACTCAGCATATGAAGGCATTACCTTTCTCCAGCGTGGGACATGACTCCCAGGTATGAGCCTCCCTGGCAATGAGGGATTACTACCAAGTGCCAACTGGCAAAATGACTGGAGAAAACCTTGAATAAAGGGGGGAAATGGTAAAGACAAATGTGTTCATGTGGCTAAGAGACTTCAAAGAGAGTCAGTAGGTCATCCCAGAGGTAACACTTATGCACACCTCAGTAGGATCTCATAGAACACCAAAGTGGATATCACCCCACACAGAGGGGCTCCTGAGGGCTCTGGAGACACCCAGGTCCTATATAAGGGGGGATAGCTCCAGAGAGTGATGTCTTATCAGTGGGCTTTACTTTGGAATCTGTGCTCCTGAGAGTGACAGAGTTGGACTCAAATAAGTCCTCCCTGCACATGGTCCATCAGTCGTTTCTATTCAAACCTATTTGTGATGCTGGAGTTTATAGGTGTACTTCCAGAGACAGGAGCCTCTGGCCTACCCATGTGCCAGCTGTGCCTGGAATCTTGGTGTAGCTGCAACTCCTACTCTATAGCTCAATGGACTCATCCAAGTTAACTGGTGAGGAGACGATGATGGACAACGGTCATCCCAGGGAATGGGGAGAGCCTGCAGCCACAGGCATGAGAACCCCATCCACTGTAACCATGGAATATAAAGCCCCTCTCACTTGGAGGTGGAGTGGACATCACCATCCCAAACTCCTCAGGATTGAGGGAAGAGCTATGGACTAGAGTGGACTTAATGGTATTCTGTTGTAGACATAATGTGATTCAAGCAATGGAAGAAATTACAACAGTGAGGTGGAGGCAGTGTCCACTGGATGCTTTTGCACAGGGAACAGAAAAGCAGCTGTTATACAGGTGCTTTTTCAGGACTTGGAAATGTTCCTGAGTGAAATTACAATGAAAGATATAGGCCATTTTACATCAGCATATAATATGTAGAACTCTGTGGGAAAGAGTGTGGTCTACAATCTAAACTATGGTCCATGCTTAGTGGCCAAGCCCCAGGATGTGTATATCCATTGCAGGTGATGTGCCACATTAATGAAAGATGTTTATGTGGGATGTTATGGGAGGTGTGGGAGGTGGGGAACATGGAAATCCCTGTAATTTTTGTGCAACATTTATGTAATCTAAGCATCTTTTAAAATATAAAATAAAATAGAATAAAATAAGTCAGGTAGCATGATTCCTCCAATTTCGTATTTCTTTTTCTATGTTTTTTACTATTTGGGAAACTTTGTCCTACCAAACAAATCTCATAATTGGCTTATCCAATTCAGTAAAAGGCTGTTGTAATTTTTATTGAGGTGCATTAAAACTGTACATCAGTTTGGGTAGGATAGACATCTTAATTATGTTTAGTGTTCCAATGAATGAATATGGAATAATTTTCCATTTATTTAGGTCTTCTTTAGTTCCCATTAACAATGTTGTGTCATTTTCTGTGTATAATTCCTTTACATCTTCAATTCAGTTTATCACTTGATATTTTATTCTTTTTGTTGCTATTGTAAATGGAATTTTTTCATGATTTCCTCCTCAGATTGCTCATTATTAGTGTACAGAAATGCTACTGATTTTTGTATGTTCATATTATATCCTGACTCTTCACTGAACTTGTTTTCAGCTCTAGAAGCTTAGTTGTAGATTTCTCAGGGATTTTTTTTTATGTAGAACCAAGTCATCTGCAAATAGTGAAATTTTTACTACTTCCTTTTCAATTTGGATGCCTTTTATATCTTTTTCTTGCATAAGTGCTTGAGCAAGTACTTCTAACATAATGTTAAATAAGAGTGGTGACATTGGTCATCCTTGTCTTGTTCCATATCTTAGAAAGAAAGTGTTTAACATTTCACCTTGAATATGATGTTAGCTGTGGGTTTTTTATAGATACCCTTTATCATGTTGAGGAAGTTTCCTTCTATTCCTATGTTTGAAGTGTTTTCATCAAGAAAGGATGATATATTTTGTCAAATGTTTATTCTGCATCAAGAGATGATCATGTCTTTTTTTTTTTGATACATTAATGTGGTGTATTATATTCACTGATTATTTTCTATGTTGTATCATCCTTGCATACCAGGCATGAGACCTACTTCATCATGGTGTATAACTTGTTTGATGTGTTATTGAATATTATTAGCAAGTATTTTCTTGAGAATTTTAGCATCCAGGTTCATTAGAGAAATTGGTCTGTAGTTTCATTTTCTTGTGGCTTCTTTATGTGGCTTTGGTATTAGGATGATGTTGGCATCATAGAATGAGTTGGGCAATGTTCCCTCCAATTCAATTTTTTGGAGGTGTAT
>JAQZBX010091045.1:0-12441 GCA_029593785.1 Cabassous unicinctus
ACAAGGAGGCGCCGGGAAGCGAACCCGGGGCCTCTCATATGGTAAACGGGTGCTCCATCCATCGCGCCACACCCGCTTCCTGCCGTGAGGTTGCTGCATCAGCCCACCGCACCGCTCAGGCCGGCGTGCCCTCACAAGGAGGCCCCGGGACGCGAACCCGGGCCTCCCATATGGTAAACGGGGGCTCTATCCACTGAGCCACACCCGCTTCCAGTAGCAATAGTATTAATAGTGATAAGAAGCTCCTTGTTTTGGGGGCTGTGTGCCAAGCACACTGTTCTAACTGCTCTACATGTATTAATTTGTTGAATCCTCAAAATGGCCCTAGGAGGTGGGTATTATTATTCCCATTTTACAGATGAGAAAACAGAGGCATAGAAGGCCTTGCACAGCTAAAAAAAATGCCATCGCTGGGACTCGATCCCAGGTAGACCAGCTCCAGAGACCGTGGCTTAACCACTATACTATGCCACTGTACCACTGGAAGGTGGCTGCCTGCCCTCTGAATACCCTTTCACCGATTCATTTCAACCTGCTCTTTAAGCGTGACAAATGGCTGGTCTTCTGAAACTGCCACAACTCCCAGTTCTATTGCTGCAGCCACCTCACCTGGTTTGTCTTTGAGCCACTGACTGCAGCTTTTGGCCCTAAGACTTCCCTCTCGCAGGTGGAGCCTGTCTAGCTGGCTAGGCTACCTGTATTCACTCACAGAGCGTTCTGTCATTTTTGTGGTGATTCAATTACAGAGTCCTTCAGCAGTTAAGATGCACAGGCCTTCTTTCTCTGCAGAGATCACGTCTACTATCTTATTTTACGCAGTCCTCTGGTGGCCTTGTCCTTAACACCTGTGCCAAGCTTCTGTCTCCTAAAGGATACTGCCTGCCTATCTCACCACAACCAGGCAGGCCTTTTCTATTTTTATTCATAGTAGTATAGGACCGTGGGGGTGGAGGAACTTTGCAGATTAGCTAATTGCCCATTCTACTTTGTCTAGAAGAGGTGAGACTCCTCCATGAGCAGGACTAACTGAGGTGTAAACATGGCAGCAGACAAAAATTCCACCAATGTTATTCCGTGAGTTACTGCAGAAAAAACTCAAATCCATCAGATAATCAAATATGCTCCCCACATCTCCATGTCTAACATAGTTTTAAAGTCATGGAGGATTGTCCTATATGCTGCCGATAATGTGAATTGTTAAAAGCCATTCTAGGAATCACCTCCACCTCCCTGAGCTAATCTGGGAAGCACTTTTATCACAGATGACAAAGCTCTCTGAGCTTGGCTCATGATAACTCAATTAGACTTCATGCTCTCAATATCCTGTTCCACCTCAACCACATTATCAGAATTGATAGCTCACTCCGGCATACAGCCGTTCCAGCCCGTGTCCTCATTTATCCTAGGACGTCACATTTGTTGCTCGCTGCCAGAAACTGTGGTTCTGAATCAGCAGCCTGCAGCCCCGGCACCACAGCTAGCATCTACTCACAGAAGTCACCTTATCCACCCTTGCCTGATTCTTCCAAAGCCTTTTTTTAGGCAAGTTGGGCCCTGTCTTTCCATCTCTGCTGTGTGGGCTTCCGTTCTGTAACCACCTAATACCAATTACAGAATGGTGTTGGGTGGGCAGCCCGTGGAGACGCTGCCACTCTTGAAAACACCTGTGTTTCTGGAGATTAGAAAAACATTCAACCTTCTCTTGCTTTTCCCTCTGTTTTAAAGAGAAATATATGCCTATTAAAAACCAAACAAAAAAACCACCAGCTCAGAAATGTACAAAGCAGAAAAACCAAAGTCCTCCCCTTTTCCTCAGAGGTAAGGACCATGAACAACCTTCAGGCCTTTCTCTCTGCAGACTGCAGAGTCTGGTGATCTCTCTCCTCAATCCCTATTTCCCCGAGTGCCAGGCCCTCTAGAGCCTGGCATCCCCCACCCCCTCTGTCCTCCTCAAGTCTCCTTCACAGGGAATCACTGAAGCATCCCCACCCGGGGCTGCCAGGACCTCAGCCCCCTTCTCCCCAGCCTCTTCGTGCAGGAGTGTGCTGGGGTTCAGGCCCTGGTCCCCTTCTCTTTCTTCTCTGTCCACAGGGATCTCATCCACTGGCCCGACTTTAAATACCATCTAGCCAAAGGTTCCTAAATTTATATACCCAGTCCAGACCTCTCCCTTTTGAACTGCAGACTCATAATATTGAATTGCCTGCTTGACATCTCCACGTGGATGTCTAACGGCATCGCACTTTCAACCTACCCAAAACTGAACTCCTGATGGCCTCCATAAACCTGCTCCTCCTACAGCCTTCTCCGTAAACTGCGCCATCATCATGACTCATCCTTTCTGTCAAACTCTGCAATCAATTTATCAGGAATTCCTGCTGGCTCTACTTTCAAACTATATTCGAAGTCTGACCACTTCTAATACTTCCAGTGCCACCACCCTGGTCCAAGCCAACCTCATCTCTCACCTGGAGGACGACAGTAGCTTTCTGTGTGGTCTCCCTGTTCCACCTTGCCTACATCTACAGTCTACATAGAAGCCAAAGCGATCCCTTTCACATATAAGTCTGATCGCATCACTCCTCTGCCTGAAACCCTCTCATGGCTTCCCTTTCACTCAGAGCAAAAGCCAAAGTCCTTGCAGTGACCCACAAGGTCCTCTGGGATCTGGGTCCTTGTGACTTCTCTGATCTCCCCTCTTGCTACTCTCCCCCTGGGTTGCTCTGCTCCTGGCCACACCGGCCTCCATCGAGGATGTCTGAATAGCCTGGGCATGCTGCTGCCTTTAGGCTTTTGCACTGGCTATTCCCTCTGTCCAGACACTCTTCCCCTAGACGTCCACATGGCTCGCTCTCTCAGCTTCCTAACGCCTTTGCTCAAATGTCACTTTGGTAGGCCTACTCCGAAATTTGAAATTGCAACTGGTCCCTTCCCTGACACCTAATAATCCCATTTATCCTGCTTTACCTATCCTTTTTCATATCTCATTATCACCTTCTAACATTCCTCTTTATTTACTTATTTATTATGCTTTTGTTTATTGTATGTCTCCCCACCCCAACCAGGATTTAAGCTCTATGAGAACAGAGATCTCTGTCTGTTTCATTTCTTGAGATGTCCTATGCCTTCCACAGTGCCTGCATGTGGCAGGCTCTCAGGAAGTACTTGTCAATGACTGAAAGGTCTCCTACGCCTGCCTGGCCACCCTGCAGCCTTTCTGCCACAAATGTCTTTTTCCTACTGCAAGAACTCCAGGCCCTGATGATTTCCTGCCACCTGGGAGAGGTAGCATCTGCTGAGCATCCTTTCTCCCACAGAGTCAGTTCCTCTTCCCAGCCAGATACCTGCCATGGGACCTTCTCTCTGTGCAGCCTCAATAATGCACCAACTCCCATTCTGATGTTCACTTTCAGGCCAGGCTAAGCTCTTGGCCACTCACCTGAAAGTCCTCCTCATCCAAGATCTCCTTCCTCCACTTGATCAAGAAGGCTGCACACACGTAGAGATGGAAGTGGGAGAACCCTTCTGGTTCAGACTGGGAAGGAAAAGAACAGAGTTAGGACCCTGAGCCTTGGCAAAGGAGCTGGCTCTGGTCCTCTCAATTCCAATCCTCTTGGAAGGTGGGAAAGTAGCACAATACACATTTCGTGGCTGGGCAAACAGAGGCCTGAAAAAACTTCAGAGAGGTCCTGCCATAAGGCTAAGGGAGGCAGAGAAGTAGAAAGAAGAGAGGACTTCTCAGTAGCTATACCACATACCAGGGCAGGGACTGCCTGGCATGGAGAGGGCAGGGGGTCTCTTCATACCTGGTACGTGTCCCACAGGCGGATGGTACAGCGAAGGGGAAGCTCCCGCATAAGCAGATTGTTCATCCAACGAAAGGCAAACTGTAGGTATTCAACCTCGTACCTCCTGAAGTGATTATGTACCTGCTCTGAAACAGGAAGGGTAATTGGCTCCAGGGTACAACCTAGGGCCCTGGGCCCTGAAAGAGTCACATGAGCCAAAAAGGCAGTTTCCATTTCTTAGCACTCCCTTCCCTTGGGAAGCCAGACACACAGGGAGCAAATGGGTGTGTGATTTTTGTTGTTGTTGTTGTTGTTTGAGTCCACCATCTCACACAACACAGCCCTTAGCTCAGCCCAGCACATAATGGAAATATTTTAACATCCCACTGCGATGTTCTAGGTGCCTCTCTTCTCCACTGGGCTGCTCTGGCCATAAAGCAGGAGGCATAAGGTTCATTTGGCTGCTTGACCTCATTATTCATCAGAGAAAGAACCAGCATGGAAAAGAACCTTGGAGGTCACCTTGGCCATACTCCCTCCGGTGAGGAATTCCTCTTCAGCATCCTTGACAGATGGTCAGCCAGCAGGTACTTAAACACTGCCAGTGAAAGAGGCTCACTGACTCCACTCAAGGGCGGCTTCTTCCACTGATGTATTAAGTGAGTCGCCAGAAAGTGCTTTTCCATATTAAACAGAAACTAGCTGCCTCCTAACCCCTACCCCTTGGTGTTAGTGTGGTAACACTGGAGCAACCCAAAACAAACCGGTTCCTTATTCTACATGACAGCACTTCAAATAATGCTTAATAGGATTTGGTTTTGTTTTTTTAAATCATTATCCTCCTTAGTTTCCTAATCTATAAAATGAGGCTAATCATTCATGCCTCAGTGTGTTTGGGAGAGGATAAGATGAGAAAATACAAGTGCTTACAATAGCACCTGGCAACATTTAACAACACTTCTGGAAGAATTATTAACAGTGGTTATTTCTGGATCTTAGGATTAGAGGAAGGGGGAGTTTTTATTTTTTATTTTGTGTTTTTCTGAATTGTTTAAAATTTTGTTAATGAGTAGGTATCACTTCATTTATCAGGTATTTGTAAAGACAGGAAAAAAAAAAAGGAAGGGCAGAAAGGGGCAACACACAGAGCCTCTCCTCTCTGGACGACATCTGATTACTGGCCCCTGCCAGCCAGCTTAGAACCCCTGCTGCGGGCAGCACACGCCCTGCGCCAGGCTCTGGGTGAGAAATGTGAGAGACCTGGATGTGGTCCCCACCGTGGGGGCTGACAGCTGGGTCAGGGTGATAAGACACACACAGTGTAAACAAAGCAACTGTGAATAAGCATATGAGCTGGGAAGACTGCAATTCTAAGTCATAAAAGGAATCTGGAGTGAGTGGAACAAATCAGAAATGGTTTTCATGAGACAAGAACCTTGGAAAAGAGAAAGATGAGCAACTTCTGTATGGGAAAACAAAGAGCCATGCCAGGGCAAAGCAGAAATCCATGACTGGTATTTAAAACCAGAAAATGAGATTTGTTAGTTGGTGTGGTAGCTGGTAGAGTCATAAAGAAACTACTACAACTTAACTGGTGCTAGAGATCTCACTTCACAGAAGATCTCACTGTAAGGTTCTATGTACTCTTTATGAAACTTAATTTTTACTTTTTTTCTTGGACCCCAGTTTCTTCATCAGTCAACAGTAGGGTTTCTCATACTCTCTTTCAGTTCTAACAATCCATGATTCAAGGCCACAGCCAAGGGCTTACTGTGATGCCTTCTCCTCCTCAAAGACCTTCCGCTTTAGGAAAAGCCACGTCTCAATTCCCCCGGCCCCAACAAATCATAGGGAGCTGTGGAAATTCTGGAATTTCCACAGTGGAAAGCCAGACTTGAAGACCCTTCCTCAAGTCTGCAAGGTCTTGAAAGCAAAATCAAGCCCAGGTCTTGAAAGCAAGGTCAAACCCAGAGGTCCTGAGTTGTATCAGCACATAAAGAACAAGGTCAGACTACACACATGATGCTAAAAGCAATGGAAAGCTGCAGAAAGGGATGTGACAAGAACGGTGCTTTAGAAAGATAAGCCCGGCAGTTGTGTGGTACATGCTTTGGAAAAGAAAAGAATATGGAGGAGGCAAGTTTTTCTAGGAGGAACTTGCAAAAATCTAGGTATGGCTGGAGTGGAGCTGTGGCTAGGTAATGAAAAGAGGAGGTGAATTTGCAGAGAGATTCTGAATGAAGAATAATAGAACTTGGTAATAGAAAACTAAAGGGAAAGAATAATTTGAGATAACAGCAAATTTCTGTCATCTCTCCTTCCTATTGAGATGTGGAAGTATGCGGGTGCTGCCAATAGTGGTGAGTGAATTGGGAAGCATCAAGGCTAAGAGGGGACTGAGAGAAGACCCACAAGTATAACTGGCTCGGAATCGTACTGTGTTATTGCTATAGAATTTCTCTTCCTCTGAACCTACCATCAATCCGGCTGACAAGCTCTTCTAGTGCCTTGACCTTCTTCTGGATCCCAGGTTGTGCAAAGGTGTAGTTATCCTGCAAATGATACAGCGCCCAGGATTAACAGGGGCTCCAAACACTTGTGCTTCCACCTTCAATTTCACTGAAATAGATTTAAAATCACAGGCTGTTTTTCCAAAGCCAGTGCCTATGGCCAATAACAGCGTTTGGGAAACAAAGGAATCTACAGAACAGAGAAGCACAGAGAAAGCTTAATAGAACTCTGCATTATAGAGGCAAACCCACATGACTTGGGGTGCACAGCAAAAAGGAGGAGACATACTCTGATGACAAAGCCATGGCAACATGGAGATTTCCTTAGACTCCAGAAGACACTATACCATTGCTTTATGAAAGCTGTAAAGCTAGTGAAATAGAGATGAATAGACCAAAAGGAAGAGAAAAGGAGAGCAGTGCTAGGTGGGTGGCCCTATCTGATGCAGAAGAGCAATCAGGGAACAAAAGGTGTGCAGGAGCCCCTGGACCCGACAACCCCATAAGGGAGGACCAGCTCACCTGGATTCCATCCAGCAGCTTGCTCATGCACCAAAAACTGTCGGCTTCAATGCTTCGTAGCATGTCCTGAGACAAGTTGGTCACGTCAAAGTTCTCCACATCCTCTTCTGTAAAACAAAAGGTGAAGAAAATCCAGAGGTCTTATCTAAAAAATGGGAAGAGAACATTAGAATCTAGTGCCTTCAATGGGGTCCTGAAAGTCAGGGGGGAACTGGGCTGACCTGATACCATGGAATGATGGCCTGACCCTCTCTTTCCCTCATCAGGTGGACAAATGTAAGCCAGGGAAGTTCTAAAGGATCTCATTACAGCACTGAACAGGCCAATTCTCACACCAATCCCCTACTGGGTCCAGCTATCTCACCCTTCCTATGCATTTGTTTATTCAGTTTTTAGAAAATGATACTTCAGTCCTCATGTTCAATAAGCAATACTCAGCTCCCTGAAGATGGTTGGGAAAAATTCTCTGATTTCAGAAATTCATTGAGCTGTCCAGCACTGTTAAAACGTGATGGGATTAGCTGGGATCAGATAACCCCCATAGTTAATTTTAAAGAAGGAACCTCCAAATTCTAACAAGGCAGACTCATGGCCTCACCACTCAGAAGTGAAAATACGCATGTGAATGAAGATGACTCAAGCCTGTAGATGCTTCTAGGATTTAATTCCATCAACTTGGTAGCTCCCAAGATGGATTCTGCAGAATATTAATCTTATAGATTGTCTGTGGAAACCCTCAAGAAAGAGTTTCCACAGTCAAAGGGTTGAGGAACTATAGCAGTTTGATATTATTTATGAATTCCAAAAAAGAAGGATTATGTTTGTAAACTGGTCTGTTCCCCTGGGTGTGAGCCCCTTTGATTGTATTAGATTCACCTGAGATGTCTTTGATTAAATTACCTGTTAAGATTAGGGTTTTGATTAGACCACATCAGTAGGGTGTGACTCAGGGTTGTGTCCCCGCTCCCTTGGTGGGCTGATAAAAACAGGCACTCATTCAAAAAGACACAAGAAGACGAGAGAGAGAACTTTTGTCAGTTTTGATCCTGGAGCCCCAGGAAGAGATGAGCCATTCACCTGATAGTTTGCAGCTGAAGAGAACAGAGCAGCTGAGCAGCTGATAAGGCCTGGAAAGAAACAAGCCCTATGCCAGACTGATATAGGAAGCCCTGAGAGATGAGCCCTAGGCCAGCCAACAGCTGAGATGGGAAGAAGCTGGGCCCAAGGAGCCTTAAGAGGAAGAAGGAAGGAGAGATCAGGCAGAGATTGCCCACCATCTTGCTTCAACAATGGCAGCTGACTTGGGTGAGAAAGCAGTCTTGAGTTGGACTCTTCAGGGACTCGTAACTATAAGCTTTAACTCCAAATAAATACCCTTTATAAAAGCCAACAGATTTCTGGTACTTTGCATCAGCATCCCTTTGGCTGACTAAAACAGAATTTGGTACCAGGAGTGGGGTCACCCTTTTGCAATTACCAAAAATGCTTGAACGGTTTTCTAAATGTATAAAGAGTATTTTTTGGAGGAATGGTGAGATGCTTGATAGAAAAGGCCTAGACTGCTTTGAAGAGACTGTTGGTAGGAATATGGAGACTAAAGTTATTTCTGATAAGACCTTAGAAGGAAATGATGAACCTATTATTGCAAACTGGAGGAAGGGTGATCCGTGTTTTAAAGTTGCAGAAAATTTGGCAAGAGTGACTCCTGATGTTATATGGAAGGCAGAATTTGAAAATTATGAGCTTCGACATTTAGCCAAGGAGATTTCCAAACTAAATGTGGAAAATGCAGCCTGGTTTCTCCTTGTAGCTTATAGCAAAATGTTAGAGGAAAAAGATAAGCTGATGACTGAATTGTTGGACACAAAGAAACCAGAAACTGATTCTGGAAATTCTAAGCCTTGGGAAATCAAGGCCCTGGAAGATAGTGACCCATTTGAGGAATTAACTAAACTTGGAACTTGTAAGTCAGCTTTGAAAATGCAATTATCCAGGAAAGACTTGTGGAAAGTCTTACTCTCTGATGGCTTGGACCCCTGCTTCCTGTATGTTAAACCAACAAGCTTTTTATGAGGTCTGTGTGAAAAAAACTGTCAGCCTGGACTAAAAGGGACATGAAGGGGACAGATGGAAGGGAAAATGGCTTTAAGAGGAAAACCATGGAAGCTGAGGTCTGGAATTGAAACATCTTGTTGGGCCAATAGAGGAACCCCACCCATGTGTACAGAGAGGGTGAGTTTGCCCCGGCATTTGAAGAGGGTGGATGTTCCAGCCTACTGTTCAGGGAGAGTTTTGCTGCCCTAGGCTACAGAGAAGGTGGAGGATATTCCCCAAAGGTTGGGGAGAGTGAGGTTGTCACCCCAGTGCTCTGAGAGGGGTGGGCTTGTTCCCCATAGGTTGGGGAGAGTGAGGTTGACACCCCATTGCTCTGAGAGGGGTGGGCCTGTTCCCTATAGATTAGGGAAGGCCAGGTCGCCAACTCACTGTTCTGAGAAGGTTGAGCCTGTATGCCAGAAATTAGGGAGAATGTTGCCGCCACCTCACTGTACTAAGGGTGTTGAGACTGTACCACAGAGATGTGGGAAAGTGTGGCTATCCTTCCAATGTTCTTGGAGGGTGAGGTCTGGAGCTCCATCACCACCCAGATGTTTGATGAGGGTAGAAGAAAATGGCCATTGGGCAAGCCTGTGGAAAGGGTGGGCCCCCATGAGGCCCCAAGGAGAAGAAATCATCGTCTTAAGTATGACTCTCAGACTTTGAAATCTAATGGAGTATGCCTTGCAGGTTTTCACAACTGGTGGAGGCCATTGACACATATTTCCCTTCCAAATTCTCCTTGTGATAATGCAAATGTTTATCCTATGTCTGCCCCTTTGTATATAGGAAGCAGATAAATTGTTTTGTAGGTTTCACAGTTCTCTAGCCAGAGGGGACTTTGCCCCAAAACAAACTGTATTTCTATAAACTGATTGTGATGTGATTTTTGTACTTAGCATTACTAACTGAAAGGATTTGAGGTTTTTTTAATATTGTAGTGTCTTTTGGGGATTCAGAGGGTGGACTATGGCACTGTGAGATTATTTACAAATCCCCCAAAAAGAGATTATGTTTGTAAACTGGTCTGTTCTTCTGGGTGTGATACCTTTTTAATGCAGTAGATTCAGCTGACATGTCTTGATTAAATTACCTGTTAAGATTAGAGCTTTTATTCAACCACATCAGTAGGGCATGACTCAGGGTTGAGTCCCCGCGCCCTTGATGGGTTGATATAAATGGACATTCATTCAAGAAGACACAGGAAGAAAGAGAATTCCATAAATGTGAGAGAAGGTTCAAACACTAAAGCCCAGACCCCCTGGAATCTTTCCACGGACCCCCTGGGGGTCCATGGACCCCTGGTTAAGAACCTCTACTTTAAGAGGAAGAAGGCCCAAGAGACCAGACAGAGATCGCCCACCATCTTGCTTCAACACATGGCAAAAGACTTTGGTGAGAAAGCAACCTTGAGCTGTACTCTTTAGGGCCTTGTAACTGTAAGCGTCTACCTCAAATAAATACCCTTTATAAAAGCCAACAGATTTCTGGTCCTTTTGCATCAGCAACCCTTTGTTTGACTAATACAGGAATGCTGCCATAATATATCCTTATTGTGGAAAGTCACAAAGAGCATGGCATATAAAAGGACCTGAGAAGATTTAAAAAATTCTGCATTCAATAAATCTGCTTAACTTTGTTTAGCCAAAATTTCCTAAATGTATTTAGTCAGAGAACTTTTTTAAAGAGGACTATCTATTAGCTTCTCATGGACACCTCACACTAAGTAAAAGGAGTGAGAAATTGTCAGGTCTGAGATCCAAGTGGGAGAACATAAGTAGCCCTCAAGAAACCTGAAGAAGGAAAAGGCCATGTGATTTTCCCTCTTAGCCCTTGATTATAGAGAGGTAGAAGTAGTAAGAAAGCCTCTCTTTGCCCAAAAAGACAGAACACTTCAACCTGCAGACCACTGTATGCCTGTCAGGGGCCACTCATGGAAATGTTCAAGCCCTTGAGTTCTGCACCAAAGGCAGCTTTCCAACTTAGACCCACAAGCTCAATTTTGAAAACAGGATGTTTGTTACGGTCCCTTGTGTTACAGAAAGTTAAAAATACCTAACAAAAATGTATTCAGAATCCAGTCCTTTCATTTATGAGAATTATTACTAAGACTTATAACCAAACCTCCTGGTAAAAAGGTATAACAACCCTTAGATTCTCATTCTGTTTGAAGAGTCACTTTTTTATGGACACCAAGAGCTGTTAAAAACAAACAAACCAAAAAACAAAAACCTTTTGGGGAGGGTGAGGGTGGGGTGTTTTGTTAGAAAAGTTATGACTCTGAGAACAACCTAAAAGCCCGACTCAAGTACCACCACAGTTAATAAATGTAAAGTGCTAATGACGGACTCTGGTACATGGCTATTTTTATTTTATTTATTTTAAATGAAGTTTATTAGATATGGTTAATGACATTAGAAAGCATGCAACCTAAAAGCCCGACTCAAGTACCACCACAGTTAATAAATGTAAAGTGCTAATGACGGACTCTGGTACATGGCTATTTTTATTTTATTTATTTTAAATGAAGTTTATTAGATATGGTTAATGACATTAGAAAGCATGCCACAGTGTTAAGGGGAAAAAGTAAGGTACATAATTATTTATGGTATCCTCTCAACTACTATACATACAATATTTATGTGTGCCTATATAAGCACAGAGGAAAAACAAAATATATCACAAGGTTTATAATTCTTATCTCTAGGTAGTGGGATAAAGGATTTTATTTTAAGCTTTACTAGCCTTTTCAAAATTGCTATGATAAGCATAATTTTTATAGTCAGAAAAAAAAGCACATTATTTTAGGAAAAAAAAAAGAGCCACAATTGACTATATCTGCCTTTTTATGACCAAAAAAAAAAGAATAAAGATTTTGTACAACAACTCTAAGCTTGCAGAAACTAAATATTCGGATAACAGAAAAAGGTCCAGCTGTGAGTCACATTGCTCCATGGTGTGCCTCTACCACATTTTACTCATCCTTTACGCCAGGGATGGATACCCAGGCTGCCTCCAACTCCTACAACCACAAACAATGCCATGGGGGATTGTCCCCTTTGACCCCATTTGAGAACAGCTCAGCATCTCACAGGTCCAGGCAAACATAGCTCAACTGGTACCGCCAGATAGCTCTCCAGGACCAGCCTTACAACAGTGCATGAGGAAGGTGTGTTGTTTCCTTCTTCAGAAGCACGGCTGCTCACACCAACCTGACCTGTTACCTCTTTAGGTAAATACAGTTGTAGGGGAAAAGGGTAAAATCCACAAGGAAGGCTCAAGATAAAAACCACACCCCTTTCTCATACAAATTTCTCAAATGAAGACCCAGCTCTCCATAGTAATTTGAAGAGTCTTTTCCAACTTGGGCATTCTATGATTCCAGAACATTGCAGTGGGAATGAAACTGGGAACAGAAACCACACAGGGCAGAGCAACGAGGCAGAAAGAGCCTAGGTCCTGAGGACAATGTAGATAGAGCACAGCAGCCACATCCGCCTGTGGCGGGTTTTTTTTTGTTTTTTTTT
>JAQZBX010091046.1:0-12436 GCA_029593785.1 Cabassous unicinctus
GATATTTAGAGCCTGGGGACTAAGGAGTGAAATGAAACTTTAATTTTTTTTAATTTAAAATTTTAATTTAAAAATTTATCATTATTTTAATGAGTTTTCTTCAATACTCAATTCAGAACTACATTTGCTGAGGTAAATCTTGTATTGATGTATGTTTAAAGACTTAAAACTATTTTTCCTGATGAACTGTTAACTAAATAAGTTAAGCTTCATGAAGGATAATGGAATGAAGTAAAAGGGAATGGACAAAACTAATATTATTTTGCCATAAAATATATTTCCTTAAATGCGTCTGACTCAGTGATTTCCTTTCTAAGGTTCATGAAAGTAGCTAGAACAAACCCAGATTTGCTTTTCTTCTTTTCTTAAAATGTCAGAAGCCTAACAGTAATCTTATATTTGCTACAATGAGAGAACTCTTAGTCTAATTAAATAATATTTTTGCTTATATGCTATCATTGTTTCAGCCTGACTGATTGACTGTGGATGATAATTTAGAGTTTCATTCCATGGAGGAAAATAATAAAACAAAAAACAAGCCTTTGAGGGTAAAAAAGCTGGGATCCAAAGATATAAGCTCTAACATTTATAGTCTTATGGTTATTTTTGTCTACATTTTTCCTTGTCCCTAAATGGGTATAAGAATTCTATACAAGGTAACATAATGGCTTTAGGCATAGAATAGGAAGTCAGGGTGCTAATTCCTCTGGTTTATAATAAACTCAATTTAGAGAAACCATTTAATCTTTTTATCCTTAGACTCTCTCCTATAAATATTGGATTCATCCTCCTATAACCTAAGCTACTGCTTGTGCTGTTGTTTGAATTTGGTGTCAGAGAATCTTCTGACAGGCAATGATGCATATATATATTTAATAAGACTACCAATACAACATATGTTTTGGATAACTTTCAGTGAGTATAGTCAAACTGGTTGTGATGGAGAATGAGGCTTTGTATTGATGATGTTATATGGGCACCTGCCAGGGCTGCAATTGGCCAGTTATGTGATTGGTTAAATTATCTATTGGTTAAATTATCTAAGTGGGGCCCCTGCTGAGACTGATTATAAAAGAGCACTTAATTCAAAGACGAGGCCTGAAAAGTATGTAAAATCTGCTTTTTTTTTTTTTTTTTTTAAGGAACTAAGAAAGTTGTTCCTAACAGTTGATAGAATTATGCCTCCATGGTTGATGGGCAGGGCAGCAGCCCTCAGCTGTGAAACCCCATTTGAAGAACCCCAGCTGAAGAAAGCTGAAGAAAGCTGCCTTGCCCAAGGTCATGCCCCTTTTCTGGGGTGGATATGGATGAAGTATGGGAAGGGGGTTTTATAAATGTCTGGCCTTTTAACCCAACTTGGAACAGCTCCAAAATGAGTTCCCTCTCAGAACTCCCCGAGAATTCAGCTGAGGCTTTCATTGAGACTGCATCACAGCTCGACTTCTCCCTCTGCTTACCCTTCCTTCTGTCCTTTCCCTTCCACAGACGTTGATCCCAAGAGCATTCTCTAAAAAGTATCTTGTACACTAATCTCTTCGCAGAGTCTGTTTCCTGGGAAACTCAACCTGCCACAGCCTCAGTGTGTGCAGATGAAAGGGTTAATCCTGACTGCTTTTATTCCCCAGGTGGACAGTATGGAGCCTGCAGTATCCTAACTACTGAGGTGTAGGGGACAGCACGGGAGGATGGCTAGTTCCTTGTACCCAGTCTGGATTGTCCTCTGACTATATCTAGCAATGTATCCTAAATCAGTCTCTGCATTCACAAGAAACCCTAAAACATTCACTTATTCCATTCTAACCACCTTGGGAACCCAAACCCCCTAACAAAGTTGAATTGTGTCTTCAGATCAAAACCATGTGAGATGAATTCAACTAAACTTAAGCCATGACCAAAGCCTAATGGCATCACCATGGTCTTTCAGGAGAAGTGCCATACGCTGTGTCTATTATCTATCAACAAGAAAGATTATCTGAATTCACACATAAATAATGTTACACACCTTATTCTGTCTTCCAGAAGATGTTTCTTTGGGACCCAGATGTTGAAAGTATCATCATGTTAGGAGCCAGGCAATGTTTTGTCATTTCTGATATGTGTGAGGAATAATATTTAAAATATTTTCCTGAATTTGTTATTCTCCGTCTTGCTTTGCCATTTGTATCATTTGTAAGCTCAAATTGGTTTTTCTGTGTGTGTTTTGGTGTGCCTGATTAAACCTGTTATTGTGGCTTTATTTTGACACTCTTGGTGTCAATTTTCAGAAAACACCTGTCTAAAGAACAACGTAGTGAGCATCCTACAGGAGTGAGTCAGCCTTCTCTGCCAGGCTTATTAGAGTTCTAGGCATCAATGTGTTCCATCCAAATGGTGCCTGAACCAGTGTGATTTAATTTACCTATCATTCACATTGGAGGGAAGTTACTATATAAAAGGACACATTCACAAAGAGACCATTTCTGCCAAACCAGAACAATTTCAAAGAGTTCCTGGAATGTGTAAATATTAGTTACTGAGTCCAGACTTCCTCTTATTTAAGTAAGTCTCTCATCATATCTTTAGATCACTAACATAGGACTTGGCTAACCATGACTGTAGCTAACAGATACCTGCATGATGTGAAAAAAATCAGTCCACCTCTTTAGATATCTTTTATTAATTGGCTATGATTTGCAAATACTGGAGAAAACAAACTTCTTTCCCTGGAAATGATCCACCTTTATAAGTACCCTTTCTATACATGCATATAGATGTATACATGCTTACATGCAAATTCAAAATGATAGTAAGCAGTAGTAGGGGTGACTCTCATTCTACAAGTTCAAGTGTCCAAGAAATGTTACACCTCTTTATTTTTCAATGAGTGAACTGAAAGCCAACTTCAGAGGACCTCTCCTGCTGGAATGATGGGAAACTCAACTTCTTTCTTCCATTCTTGGGACTTCCTCTTCTCTATGGGTTGGGCCATGGTCCCAGGGCCTTTTGCAGAGGTGAGGCATTGGAAGGGAGAGCCCCCTGCCAGTCATCATGGGTCATCTATCTATATCAATTGCCACCGAGGCATTTCTTGGCCTTGTCCACATGACTCTATAATGCTAGTTACTCTTGTGCTTTCCTGGTGCCATGCTTGCAACCTGGAGATCTTTGCTAGGCTGTCTGTGATCCCACTGGTTTGATGCATCATGCCACACCTCTCTCAAAACTTGTCACCTCCTGAGCTCCTGCCAGGGCATAGCACACAAATTCTCTTTCTCTTGGGACCCATACCTCTGCTTATTGTGGGCTCCCTGCCCCTCTAAATTCCTTAAAAGTTTAGGTATTTGAAGGGAAGAATTCAAGTGGACTTGCAGGTAGGCAATTTCTACTACTACCCTACCAATAATTTCCTGGAGAGCAGGTTACTTGCTTTAATAAATAATTTAAAACAAAAATACAGTGAGGGAGACAGACCACGTAGATTTTATTATCTAGCTATTATCCAACTACAAATTTTAGCAACCACTGATCAAGAGACTTATTTGTTTTAAGCAGGTGAATTTGGAAAGGCCCTGGGGTAAAAAAAGGAGGATGCAGAGTGCCCGTCCCAGAACTTTTCACCAGCCAGCAGAGGGAGGTTCTGAAACTTCAGTGCACTTGCAGCTGGCCTGGGTACCTGTGACCAAGAATGGTTCATCTCAGCATTGACCAGCATACGCAGATGCTCTGCAATGGGGAATCAAAGGCCTCTCTCCCAATACCTAGGTTTAAATCCTTACTACTTATGAGATCTGGACATGACAATCTCTCTGCCCTTCAGTTTCCTCATCTGAAAAATGGGCAGACTTCTTTTAAAGTACTTAGAATAATTCCTTACACATGTTATTGTTACATAAGTGACTGTTGAAGACAATGATTGTTGAAGAAAATGCCAAGACCATTGGAAATATACTTCACTCTTTCTCACCCCCTCTATCTGGCAGGAGGGAAAGAATAATGGGACAGGGAAATATTTAATGGGATGCTTATTTATCTAGAAGAAACTGAATTAAAACCAGAAGGAATTAAATTTACTTTGAATTCGTAAAATTAGATTTCCTGACATCAGAGGAAATGGGTGTCTATAAATCCATTTTCACAAGTGGGTCGAAGTGTCTATAAATTCATATCTGGCTTCAATAATTAGATAATTTCTTTTTAAAATTACATGATTATAATTCATCAGACACAAATGCAGGATTTATTTGCAGGAACTAATTAATACTAATTAGTTGGATACCTACTTTGGTTTTGTTTCTATCTCTGTTTTACTTCCAAACTGAAGACTCTCTACTTTAACAGCTCATACAGCATAATCTGTTAAACATTTCTGGAATAAAGAACTATATCATTCCCTTTGAAAGTTTATTCATTCCAATCATAAAATGCCACAGGCTTTCTTTCTCCCACCCCCCCCACCTTACCCTTCCTACCTCCATTCAGAATTCTATGGGGAAAGAAAATGGTAGGAGATGAAAGTCCTTTAAGACTTCTCCCTTTAAGAAATGAGACTCGGTTTTCCCTAATTTAATTAAAATAAACATGACTTGAGAAAGAACAAGAAATACCTGCAGGTTTAATTCTAGTTTCTCTCCATCTGTCAGACCCATATTTTCTGAAATGACCTAGCAGCTGTGCTGCAAAGACACCCTACACTAATGTTCTCTGTTATCCATTTATAAGACTCAAGCTTTAGTAAATATTTCAGTATTTTATTTATATCAGATATAGTCTCCTTTTAAAAATGCCATTGAAAGCTCTGTGTTTTCCTTTGAAGGGTAGCATATTGATAATTGAAGTGAGTCCTCTAGCTATATTGTTAATCTCGGAGAGGTTTGGTAGAATCTCCAGGTTTAGGATTATACATCAACTCCTAACAGGAGATTCACTTTTCAGTGACTTAGAGTGGGTCGTGGTCACCTACTCTGAACAGAGGAGATCATGTTTTTCCTATGTTCTCAACAAAAGGGATAGCATATTGACAATCAAAGCAATGATGATATGTGGCCACAAAGTGATACTGTATACATTCACTCCATCATTCAACTATATTTTGAGCAACTATTATGTTAGACATTGTTGGAGAAGCAGAACAGGGCAATTATTTGATGCAGATCTTGTTAATGTTTAAGGATTCCCTTAATAGGTTGATGCAATGTATGTCACCTGTGAGAAAGAAAACATGTTGCCATTTAGAAGCTAGAGAGATTCCTTCTTAAATAAAGTAAGATGGGAAGGATGTGTGATTAACAAAACATGCATTGAAGAGTCACCTTTAAATATGAGCCATGAAGGAGAGGTAGAGTTTTATAATGTGTGGGTAAAGGAACAAATAGTTTATGGGGAAGGAACAGCATAGGTACATTCAAGGAGGCAGGAAAGTTTATGGTGTATGCAGAGAGAGGGAATGGTGTAAAAGAATTAAAAGATGATTAAACAATAATATGCATGATAGTTAATATTAGTTTAGCAAGGTGCTTTCATATATGAGTGATTTTTTAAAATTAAGGAAGCTGTAAATTTATAAAACAATCATGTATAAAATACAGGATTTCCTTATACTACCAACACCTTGCATTGGTGTGGAACATTTGTTACAATTGATGATAACAATTTTGTTTTTTAAATAACTGTGCTATTTTAAAAAAGTAAACAGTAGTTACCTTTGTTAAAATTGAGGAAAGATTATTAAAATAGTTCTATCAGCCATTATTTACATTAGGTGTATTTTTTCCCATATACCACCCTATTATTACTACCTTGTATTGTACATTTGTTATAATTCATGAAAGAACTTTCTTATACTTGTACTGTTAACTATAGCCCATTGTCTACAATAGGGCTTACTGTATTATACAGTCCTATGTTTTATGTTTTAATTTTTATTCTAGTAATATATTCCACCTAAAGTTTCCCCTTTTAGCCACATTCACTTACACAGTTCAGTGCTGTTGATTACACTCACAATAATGTGCTACCATCACTACCACCCATTTCCAAACCTTTACCATGAGCCTAAATAGAAATTCTGTAGAAGTTAAGCATCAACTCCCCATTCTCTAACCCCAGTCTATCTCCTGGTAACCTATATTCTAGATTCTTACTCAATGAGTTTGTTTATTATAATTAGTTCATAACAGTGAGCTTATACAATATTTGTCCTTTTGTGTCTGACTTATTTCACTCAACATAATGTCCTCAAGATTCATCCATGTTTTCATGTGCATCAGGACTTTATTCCTTTTTATGGGTGAATAGTTTTTATTGTGTGTATATATTACATTTTGTTTTAAAAAATTTTATGGTGGTAGCACATATGCAATATGAAATTTTCTATTTTAACCACAATGTACATTTCAGTGACATCAAATATACTCGCAATATTAAGCCACCATCACCACCATCCATTACGAAAACTTTTTCATCACCCCAGACAGCATACCTATTAATCATTAACTTCCTATTCTCCCCCACCTCACAGTTTTGATAACCTGTAATCTACTGTAGCAGTTGGGCAGTTTGATGTAATTATGAATTCCAAAAATAGATATTGGATCATGCTTGTAAACTGGTCTGCTAATCTGGGCATGATTAAGTTATGATTAGGGTGCTAACTGGGCCACATCAGTAGGGCGTTTAGCCCCACCCCTTGGTGGGGTGGGAATCAAATATAAAAGGCATGGAAAAGAACAGTGTTAAAGCAGTTTTGATGTTGGAGTTCTGGTGAGGAAGGAGAGAAGGCCCGGGGATAGAGATGAGCCCTTCGCCTGAGAGTTCACAGCTGGCCTTGTGGAGAGAAGCAAAGCATAGAGAGCCTCATAGTCTGCAGCTGACCTTGTGGAGGAAACAGAGTTAAGCCTGGAGAGAAATGCAGCCCCAAGAAGAGGGGAACCCAAGAAGCCTGAACCCTGGCAAACGTCGGCAGCTGTCTTGCTCCAAAACTTGGCAATAGACTTGGGTGAGGGAAGAAACTTATGTTTTATGGCCTGGTAACTGTGGACTTCTACCCCAAATAAATACCCTTTATAAAGATAAACCGATTTTTGGTATTTTGCATCAGCACCCCTTTGGCTGACTAATAGATCTACTTTCTGTCTCTATGAATTTGCTTATTGTATATATTTCATATAAGTAAAAATATTTGTCTGTGTCTGGTTTGTGTCACTCAACATTATGTCTTTAAGCTTCATCCATTTTGTAGAATGCACCAGAACTTGACTTGTTTCTACATTTTGGCTCTTGTGACTAATGCTACTGTGAGTGTTGGTGTACAAATATCTGTTTAAGTCTCTGTTTTCAGTTATTTAGTTATATAGATAGAAATGGAATTGTTGGGTTAAATGGTAATTTTATGTTTAACTTCCTGAGGAAGCTCCAAATTGTTTTCCACAGCAGCTGAACCATTTTATATTCCCATCAGTCATGCACAAGAGTTCCTATTTCTTGCATCCTGAACAATCCATTTTATTTTTCAATTTTAAAAATAATAACCATCTTATAGGGTATGAAGTGGTATGTCATTGTGGTTTTGATTTGCATTTCCCTAATGGCTAATGATGTTGAGAATCTCGTCATGTGTTTTTCTTCTTTGGAGAAATGTCTGTTCTAGTCTTTGCTCATTTTTAAATTTTTTTTTTTTGAGTTGGAGAAATTCTTTATATATTGTGGATATTAAACCCTTATCAGATAGATGAGTTCCAAATATTTTCTCCCATTCTGTAGGTTATCTTTTCACTTTGTTGATAATGCTCTTTGATGCACAGAAGTTTTTAATTTTCATGAAGTCAAACTTATCTATTTTTTTCTTATGTTGTTCATGCTTTTTGTGTCATATATAAGAATCTGTGGCCTAAAATAAGGTCTTGAAGGTTTTCTCTTTTGTTTCTTCTAAGAGTTTTATGGTTCTAGCCCTTACATTTTTTATCATGGATCCATTTTGAGTTAATTTTTATTTATAGTGTACTTTTGGGTTCAATTCATTCTTTTGCATGTGGGTATCCAATTTTCCCACCACCAAGAGACTATTCTTTTTCCCTTGATTGAATGGACTTGGCACCCATATCAAAGCTTTAGAGTTTTCTATCTGATAATGATTAATAGTTTACCTATTTAATTCCATGGTCTAAGGCTTTATTGGGATAAGTAGCCCTTTGGAAAGTTCTCATTTGTTTCCATGGTAAGTGATTTGCTTTGATTTTATGTCTCAAATTTAGTTTTGGTGAATTAACATATCATCACTATCACTTTTTTCATGATGTCTTTCAGTTTTAAAATTGTATTTGCAAAGAATTAAACAAAGTGTTATATTATTCCATGCTTATTTCTTCAAATATTTTGCTTTCAATCTTTTTTGCCTTTTAGTCACCTAAAGTTGTATCAATTTATTTTTATTAAAGAACTAGTTATTTTATTAACATAATAGTAGTTCTTCTTAGCCCTCCTCTTCTTCTTCTCCTCCTTCTTCTCCTCATTCTTTTTGCTTTATTTTAGTCCATTGATTTTGCTTTCTAAATTGTTTTAAAAATTTGAGGTGGATATTAAATTAATTAATTTATATTCTTTGGGGTTGAATAATATAGCTATTTAAGGCTATGAATATGACTGAGCCCTGTGTAGCAGTTTAGCATTATTTATGAATTCCAAAAATAGATATTGGATTATATTTGTAAACTGGTCTTTTCCTTTGGGTGTATTAGATTGTATTAAATTCAGAGGTTTCACTTATACTTGATTAAATAATGATTAAGGCTTTGATTGGGCCATGTCAGTAGGACATTGAGTCCCTGTCCCCTTGTTGGGTGGGAACTCACAGAGGAAACGACACGGCGGAGGAGTTAGTGGGAGTTTTGAGCTGGATCCCTGGGAAGTAAACACACAGGAGAAGAACACAGAGGAATAGAGATGGCTCCATAGACACGGCAGAGGCCCCGGGAAGAGAGAGAGCCTGATAGTCTACAACTGACCTCATGGAGAGAACAGAGCAGCTGAACCTGGAGAGGAACGAGCCCTGGGTGAGAGACTTATTCCAGTCTGCAGCTGAGATTAGAAGAAGCTAGGACTACAGAGCCTTAAAAGGAAGAGGGAGGCTGAACCCTTGCAGATGTCAGCAGACATCTTGCTCCAATATGTGTCCAATGACTATGGATGAGAAAGAACCTTTTATGGTAACTTGAGTTGGACTCTTTAGGGCCTTGTGCCTGTAAGCTTCTACCCCAAATAAATACCCTTCATAAAACCTAACAGATTTCTGGTACTTTGCATCAGCACCCCTTTGGCTGACTAATACACCCTGTAATAGAGGTTCTTTCACAGGTTCTGATATATGGTGCATCATCATTTAATTTTCTAGATATTTTGATACTTTTGTTTTAATTTCTTATTTGACTCAAGAATTGTTTAAAAGGATTAAAAAAAAATTCATTCTCTAATTTCCAGGGCAGGTTTTTTTTCCCCTGTAGATAGACAGATGGATATATACATTGATCTGTCTTATTAGTAAAATTAGATGGATTGTCATAGCCTTGTTTTCTTTCTTTACTTGATTACTGATGAACTGATAAAAGTGAATTAAAGTCTCATTTTTTATATACTTAAAATTTTTTTTAAAAGATACTTAGATTACCTAAATGTTACATAAAAAAATATAGGGGATTCCCATATGCCCCACTCCCTATACCTTCCACACTTTCTCACATTAACAACATCCTTCATTAGTGTGGTACATTTGTTACAATTGATGACCACCCATTGGAGCATTGCCACTAAGCATGGATTATAGTTTACATTGTAGTTTACACTCTCTCCCACACAGTTTTGTAAGTTATGACAAGATATATAATGACCTGTATCTGTCATTGCAACATCATTCATGACAATTCCAAAGTCCTGAAAATGGCCCCATGTTACACCTATTTTTCCCTCTCCCTACCCTCAGAACCTCCGGTGGCCACTGCCTCCACATCAATGGTAAAAGTTCTTCCATTGCTAGAATAACAATAAGTCTGAAGTAAAGTAAAAGTAAGTCTACTCTGGTCCATCATTCATTCCCCAATCCTGAGGATTCTGGGATGGTGATGCCTACTCTGCCTCTAAATGAGAGGGAGTTTAGATCCCATGGGACAGATGGATGGGACTTTCTTCCTTGCAGTTGCAGACTCTCTCTGTTTCTTGGAATGGACGTTGTCCATCATCATCTCCTTGTTAGTTGTCCTAGGTGAGCCCAATGAACTGGAAAGTAGGTGCTGCAAATCTCTTGAGATTCAGGGTCCAACTGGCACATGAATGGACTAAAGATTTAAGTATTTTGGACATATACCTATCAATTCTTGTACTAGCTATAGGTTCAAATTGAAAGGGCCGCAGAGCCATGTGTAGGGAAAACACAACTGAGTCAAACTGTCACACTGGGGAGCATAAATTCCAAAGTAGGGTCCACTGGCAGGGCACCAAACTTCTGAGCATTATATATGCTGGATATTAGGCCCCTATCAGATATATAGTTACCAAGTATTTTCTCCCCCCATCAAGTAGGCTGCCTTTTCACTTTCTTGACAAACTCTTTTGAGGTGCAAAAGTTTTTGATTTTGAGGAGGTCTCATTTATCCATTTTTTCTTTTGTTGCTCATGCTTTGGGTGTAAAGTTCATGAAACCATTTCATAATACAAGATCCTGGAGATGGTACCCTACATTATCTCCCAAGATCTTTATAGTCTTGGTTCTTATATTTAGATCTTTGATCCATCTTGAGTTAATTTTTGTATAAGGTGTGAGATGGTGTTCCTCTCTCATTCTTTTGAATATCCAGTTCTCCAAGCACCATTTTTTGAAAAGGCTGTTCTCTCCCAGTTGAATGAGCTTGGTGGCCTTGTCAAATATCAGTTAACTGTATATGTGAGAATCTATATTAGAACTCTCAATTCAGCTCCATTGGTCAGTATGTCTGTCCTTGTGCCAATACCATGCAGTTTTGACCACTGTAGCTTTGTAGTATGTTTCAAAGTCAGGTAGTGTGATTCTTCTGATTTCTTTTTTCTTTTTCAATATATCTTTGGCTATTTGGGGTCCCTTGCACTTCCAAATAAATTTCATAGTTAGCTTTTCCAATGCAGTAAAAAATGCTGTGATAATTTTTATTGGATTGCATTAAATCTGCAAATCAGTTTGTGTAGGATAGACATCCTAATTATGTTTAGACTTCCTGTCCATGAACAGGGAATATTCTTCCATTTATTTAGGTCCTCTTTGATTTCCTTTATAAGTGTATTTTCTGCATACAAGTCATTTACATCTTTAGTTAAATTTATTCCTAGGTATTTGACTCTATTAGTTGCTATTGGAAATGGAATATTTCTCTTGGTTTCTTCCTCAGATTCCTCATTATTGATGTACAGAAATGCTACTGATTTTTGCACATTGACCTTATAACCTGCCACTTTACTGAACTCATTTATATGCTCTAGAAACTTTGTTGTAGATTTCTCAGGGCTTTCTTTTTTTTTTTTCCTTTGGCTTAACATCAGGAATTTATTAGCTTACCAGCTTACAGTTTTGAGGCTGAGAAAAATGTCCAAATCAAGGCATCATCAGTCAATGATCAGTCAATGCTTTCTTCCCAAAGACTGGCTGCTGGCGACCCTGGACTTCTCTGTCACATGCCAAGGCACATGGTGGCATCTGCTTCTCTCTCCCTTTTATTCCAGGTTTCGTTGCTTTCAGCTTTTTACTTCCTTCCCTCCCTGCCTCCCTCCCTCCCTCGCTCGCTCTCTCTCTCTCTGTCCCATTTATAAAGGAGTTTAAGACCCAGCATAGGCCATGCCTTAACTGAAGTAACCTCATCCAAAGGTCCTACTTACAACAGGTTCACACCCACAGGAATGGATTAGATTTTTTATTTTATTTTTTTATTTTTTTTATTGCTTGTCTCTTTAAAAAATTTTTTTTAAATAATAATTAAAAAAATTTTTTTTAAAACATGCTTAGATTACATAAATGTTAAACAAAAATTATAGGGATTCCCATATGTCCCACCTCCCACACCTCCCACAACCTCCCACATAAACATCCTTCATTAGTGTGGCACATTACCTGCAATAGATATACACATCTTGGGGCTTTGCCACTAAGCATGGACCATAGTTCACATTGTAGACCACACTCACTCCCACACAGTTCTGCATGTTATATGATGATTTAAAATGGCCTATATCTGTCATTGCAATGTCACTCAGGATAGTTCCCAAGTCCCGAAAAAGCCCCTGTATTACAACTGCTTTTCCTTCTCCCTGCCCCAAAGCGTCCAGTGGCCACTGACTCCACATTAATGTTGTAATTTCTTCCATTGCTTAAATCACAATATGTCTATAACAGAATACCAGTAAGTCCACTCTAGACCATAGCTCTTCCCCCAATCCTGAGGAGTCT
>JAQZBX010091047.1:0-12439 GCA_029593785.1 Cabassous unicinctus
AGGGAAGAATAGGTGTAACATGGGGGCATTTTCAGGACATTGGAATTGTCCTGCATGACAATGCAATGACGGATACAGGCTATTACACATTTTGTCATAACCTATAAAATTGTGCAGGACAGAGTGTAAACTATAGTCCACGGTTAGTAGTAATGCTTCAACATGTGTTCATCAATTGTAACAAATGTACCACACTAATGAAAAATGTTGCAAATGTGGGGAAATGTGGGAGGGGGAGGGAGTGGGATATATGGGAATCCTCTACATTTTTTATGTAACATTTATATAATCTAAAGCTTTTTTAAAAATAAAAAAATTAAAAAAATTGTAATAATACCTATCTAAAATGGTTATGAGGATTAACCATTTGCATGTAATGTGCCTAACACGTCTAGCATGTACTAGGCATTCAATTACTGGGTAATTGAATTATTTATCTTAGGACAATGAATGTTTTCATTGATGACATACTTATTTGGGTTTGTAGTTTGATGGTTTTAATTTTGTGTGTTATCTAACTGGAAAATCTTTGTAGGGGGATGCTACAGTCCAGAGATGATGTAGGAGTTGCGGTCCTACTATGCTTAGCAATGATATAGGCTCTACCAAGAAGCAAGAGCTGCAGGCAAGGGATAGGCTGGCATTTGGTGACTTCCTTGAAAAGTCCCATGTAAAGCACATTGTTGGATATCTTATTCTTGCCTAGGCTGTAAAGCCAAATATGCCTCCTCTGTGATTATTCAATAGACTTGACACATTGTGTGTTTCCCAGCACGATGGCCATTAATTTAGGAAGCTGATAAATATCACACATAGAGCATATTTATTTTGAAGCAAACCAACAAACTTTTTGAAGTGAACCAATTGCAATTGTACTAATTTGAATTAGTGTTTGTTTCACAAACTCTTATAATTTTGAGGTCATTACAAATGAATAAAGAATCTTAATTCTCATGTTTGTAAAGGAATGGAAGAAGATAAATTCAGATTTGGGCAGTCTTCATACATTTTTGAGTTTTTTTTCCCTCCCCTTAGAAATTTTATTTGTTGTAAATGGAAATTATAAGAATAAAATCTAAATTTTAACATTAAAGAATGGTCGAATCAATGATTCTGTTACTGACCAAAGGCTTAAAGGCTAACTTACTCTAGAAATGAAAAAAATATCATTCATTTTAAAGAAATGATATCTTATATAGCGTTATATTATAAAGATTTCTAAGATGACATGTAAGTTGCTTAACAAACTAGTGCAGTAAGCAGTGACATTAAATTGAATGTCATATGATTTAATACCATGGCTTAGGATAATGTTTGTTACTTGAATTTTTCTTCTTTATGATTTCAGCCCATAATTTATAATTACTGTAATAACTCATTGAGAGTTATGAAATTCAGAAGAGCTCCTTTAGTGATATTTTTATAGGCATTTGGCATTTTGTTACTAGAGTCTCAGTGACATCTGATTATATTCTGAGAAATTTATTCTGGTTTGCTGGCATTCTCTCACTACATAGTTTCCTGAACAATAATGGATTAAAGATTAAGCTATTCTTCTGCTTTTCAGCAAGGGTTGTTTTCCTTTCTTGAGTTGATGTCTCATTAACATTAATAGTTTCATTTTTCAACTGACACACAGTGCATCTATGCCCTTAAAAGTGCACAAGCAACTAGTCTTCATACATGCTATTCTCCATATTGTTTCATTTCACTATCAAAATCTCAATTTCACTTGACTAATAGGTTGTCTGAAAGGGAATTATTCACTTGACCTTAGAGAGGGGTCAGCGAAATACAGCCTGTGGGCCAAATCCTGCCCACTGCCTCTTTTTCTACACCCGTGAGGTAAGAATGGTTTTTACATCTTTAAATGGTTGAAAAATTAATGAGGATAACATCTTGGGACAAGTGAAAATTATATGAAATTAAAATTTTTTTGTCTATAAGTAAAATTTTGAAATTTGTTAAGAAAAAAATTGCAGAATTTTGCTCTGTTATATAAGTTCCCATGTAATATCCTTGATTTTTGCCTCTTTCCCTGCAAAGCCTTAATATTTACTATTTAAGCGCTTAAGAAAAATTTGCTGACCCTTGCTTTGGATAAATATATTGCAATTCTTATGAAGTAATATTTTTTTCTTTATATCAGTTATTTGAAAAGGATTTAAATGACTAAATAAAATATGTATTCCAAAAACAGGAAGAAGGTTATTTTTAAAGTAAATACCTGGAGCTCACCCATCTAGAAAAGCATTTTGAATTCAAGGAACTCTTTTTTGACAGGATGCATTCCTTCTGTAAGTTTTCAGAGCACCTTTTCTAGAATTATTTTCTGATTCTGTTTATTAGAATCAAGAAAATTGAATTAATTCATTTATTATCATAGATTGGTTCTCTAGTTCTAAAGAAAGTTTGCTTTCTTCTTCTTTATTGCTTTCTTCTTCTCCTTCCTCCACCCATCCTTTCTTTCCTGACTTCTTCTTCCTTCCCACACCTGCTGTTTGAGACACATACTGTTCATTCTCCTTCCATTTGTGTATCCTCCGTTCCCTCTTCTTTTTAGTGTGTCATTGGCAGGCAACAGAACGGGAGTGATTTCTTTAAATGCAAGTATGATCACACTTCTCCTGTGGTTCCTACTCATTCCAGCTGTCACTTCTCATAGGGATGTGTCATGAGCTGACCTCTTTCTACCTCTCCAGTCTAGTTCCCCCCTACACACTATTTTCTGAAGTGAACCAGCTATACCGAAAAGGCTGCCACTGCCAGAATGTGCCAAGGTTCCTTTGGTCTCCACACTTTGAATAAACTATTTTTCATGAGTGGAATGTTCCCTATGGAGGTCTACTCTGACTCTGCACAAGTACCAGCTGGGTACTTCCAAGGCTGAGTATGATGATCTGCAGGTATCTTTAGAGTTCTGCACAGACTTCCATCTTTGAGTGTGCTGGAATGGTGGAATCCTGTGGAATGGTGGAATGGTGGAATCCCATGGAATTGTGGAATGGCGGAATCCCATGAACTAGCGGAATGGTGGAATCTCATTGTCTGTGTCTCCCACTAATGTCAGAGCTCCTAGAAGAGACAGTTGGGCTGGATCTCCTTTGAGTCCCATCTGCAAGCACCATGCCTTGTACCTTGGATGTACCAAACAGCAAAGTTGAAAGGTTCCGAAGAACACGTAGAGGTGAACACCTTGCGAGAAAGTACATGGGAGAAAAAGTGGAAGAATTTATGCAGAGCATAAATTCCCTGTAGTTCTGCTGTGAGTACCATGAATTGGTGAGATGGGATGACTGGCTACATATTTTTATCATCATCCCTAAAAACAGACTGCATGCGTGTGGGATTCTGTCTGAAAAATATGTCAAACTGGTGAGTTGAGGGTGTTTACAGTGTTTTGGAAACCTAAATTTCCACCCAGGTACATAGGTGTGTGTATATGCATATGGGTGATATAAACAAAATCACCCAGGGACATGATTTATTTCTTTTTACTCTTTTTACATTTTTGTCTTTGTTGCTGCAGAAAATAATGATGTAAACAAAACACAGGGACAGTCATAATTCAAAACCAAGTTCTCTAAGAACAGCAGTGAATAAAATACACATTTGTTTACTCTCTTTGAACCAATTTACTCAAATTGAATACTTTAATGGTGAACATTACTTCAATAAATGCTCTAGTCAGCATTGGAAGGAACTATTTGGTAATTTTTCCATAGACATTTTTCTAAACTACTTTTTTCACACAATTAATTGTATAATTTTTTTCATCCATTGTTTGAAGGTAAATTGTTATTTAGGACAATCTCCCCAGACTATAATCATAAAATCATGACATACTGGAAGGTATTGAGATGATTTGCTCAGGGTGCCACAATTAGACATCCACTTGGCTGTGGAAAAATGAATCTTGTGTTTTATTCACATTGTTATTATAATTGCAACCAAAGGACATGATTCTTCAACCATTGCTTTCTTTTCAACTGATATTCTACTATTACTTGCAGTAAATGGATGGAAATCAATCACCAAACGTTGAGAATTACATTTATGTGAATAATTGCATTATGTGATGCAAAGTTGCCTCAATTGCATCAGGAAAACTCCCACAAATATTTTGTAGCAATGTATTTAGTTGCCCTGTATTTGTCCATGCAACCCTTTAAAAGAGCTATTCCACTTGATTGTTTTCTGTCCACAGATTTACTCTTGGATTTATTCTCTGTAGTACCTTTGTTTTCAATCAGGGTCAACTCTCATTAGAGGAACAGTGCTACTTCTGGTTCAGACCTCAAGGCCCAAATTCCTAGGCTTTCTAATGGTACAATGATCAAAGTAATAATTGAATGTTTCCTTATAATGGACTGGTTTAGCCTATGGTATTTTATTGCATCAGCAAATTATAAACTTTGAATTAATACTACTAATAATTTTAAATAATAATGCCTAACGGGGATAACATTTAAAAATATAAAAACACAGGTACCATTAAGCTGCTTTTATCAGCCTTAGCAATTGCCAGGTACTGATGACCTCATCCCCTTCTCTTTTGGATCCAGTCTACATAAAGTAAAACACTTTATTAATTTTGTTTATTTACAGCAAAATTTATTCTTGTGTTGTATACATTGTGTTTTATGCTACACATTTAAATCACAAAGTCTATGCAGCCATTGTTCAAAGATCTAGGGAGATACTTTTGAAAACTTTAGTTGGAACAAGGAAACACATCTATGCTCCGAATAGCAATTGTACTCTGTGTCTCAACATCACAAGGAGAAAACATATATTGGCTTTTCTACCAGTGTCATCGTGAAGTTCTTTTTAGAAAAAAGTTTACTTTGTTAAAACTGAAATAATGGGTAAAGGGCTTAATCAACCTTTAAAATTGTTTAGAGAATAAAGGATCCCTGGAGATCAGCCCTTTTGCTCATAAACCACCTCCAATCCTGAGAAAATGTGTGTCCATCTTCTTGGCCTGTGATGAGAAAATTTTGTCCACATATATTCAATTTAAATTGCTTATTCACAACTTTATCACCCAGATGCTTCTAAATCTATATAGACAAGATTTGGGGATTTTTTTCTGATTAAGTTTATGAAATTATCATTTAACATACTGTGTCTTTGTTTTCAATAGCTGGGTTTTACATCAAAATTATAGTCATATTAAGCAAAATTATTTTGACTACACTTTTTTTAGTCATTGGCTTTTTATACAAGAATGTCTCTATTCCTGAGTTATTTATACTGTTACATCTCAAGGCCACTGGAAGTAATAATTTTTGAAACATTTTTATTTTTTAAAATTTAAACAATATTTTTGAAAAGCTACACTGATGATAAGCTTTCTTAGAAATGAATGTTAATGATTCAAAGAATCCACTTTAGATGTATTATTATTTTATGTACCACACACACAAAAAAGAAAAAGTAACTCTGCTAAGTAAACTATGACATGTCATTGATTGTAGGACACACACTCATTTCATATAAGTTAAAAACCTGCAATAAAAAATGCATTTTAGAGTCTATGATAAAATTTAGTTGAAATATTTTCCCTTTCCTTCTGTTCATGAAGATCTAACTGATTGGATTTTGAATTTCTGGATCACAAACCCTTTGGGAGGCAACGTGGGATGGTGGTTAAAAACACAGAATCTGGCCTCAAAACCCAACTCTGCTACCTATTGTTTCAATGGGCTGGGCAAGTCAATGTATCTCTGCTTCAGTTTCCTCATCTTTAAAATAGAGATGATAAAAGGACCCACCTCAAGAGTATTATTATGAAAACTAAATTGGTTAATATTAGAAAACAGTAAGAGACATGAACTATTAGTAACATAAATAAATAACATAATTAAAATTATGAAATGCCTTCTGCATTTTATATTGTAGAGAAGTATAAAGTCAGATAAGTAATCATTTCTCTCCTTGACACTTGTACAATTTTCCATTTTTTAGTGTTTAAAAAAATCACACATGCTTCTTGTGGCAGTTTGAGATTATTTTATGAATCCCCAAAAGAGAAGGATTATGTTTGTAAGCGAATCTATTCCTCTGGGTATGATACCCTTTTATTGCATTTAATTCAGTTGAGGGGCATTTGATTAGATTACCCCTTAAGATTACTTTAGGGCTTTTTGATATGACTTAGGCTGAGTCTGCCCCCTTGCTGATTCTGATATGAAAGGACTCACATGGACAGACAGACACAGGAAGAGAGTTCTTTCATTTTTGATCCTGCCATGTGACAGAAAGGAGAGGCTCAAACAGCTGAGGCCCCAGGAGAGATGAGCCACTTGCCTGACAACTTACAGGTGAGACTGGGAAGAGAACCGAACAGCTGAGACTGATAACAGGAAGCGCTAGAAGACAAGCCCTGTGCCAGTTTGCAACTGAATCTGGAAGAAAGCGGAGCAGCTGAGCCTGAGAGAGAACGCCTAGAGGGGAAGGAGAGACCAGGCGGAGATTGCCTGCCATCTTGCTTCAACACATGGCAGCTGACTTTGGTGAGGAGGCACTTTTGAGCTGGACTTTTCATGGCTTTGTAAATGTAAGCTTTTACACCAAATAAATCCCCTTATAAAAGTCAACATATTTTCTGGTACTTTGCATTGGCAGCCCTTCGGTAGACTAATTCACTTCTTTTCCAGCTTATATAGTCATTTTCCATTTAAACCTTCTTTAGACATTTACTGTTTTGCTGCTATCCCTCACCATCCTCTTCCTCTTTTTCTTGCCTGGCCTCCTCCTCCCCTTCCTCCCCTCTCCCTCATCCTCTTCTTCTTTCTCCTCCTCTGCTCCCCCCTCCTCGCCTCCTCTTCCTTCCCTTCCTCCTCTTCCTCCTCCTCCTCACCTTCCTTCCCTTCCTCCTCTCCCCACCCCTCCTCCTTCTCCTCTTTCACCTTTGTCCTCATATGTGCCTTATTTCACCTTCCCTTCTTCCTGTTTTACTTTTTATTTATTGTTGTGGTTGATAGTTTTCTTAAGTTCCATGACCCCGTAGAATCTTTTGTCCTCAGTGAAAGGCTCCTCTAAGGACAGAGCAGCCCTTTGTGCATCCATGCTTCAGCATTTTCCCTTTTTTTTTAGAATATTTTCATTCCATGCTTCTAATCTGTGTTTGGAAGAACTTATTCTTACAATATTTATCTTCTGATTTGATGTTCTCAGCCTGAAGCAGAATTCTATTTTCCTGTTTCCTAAAATAGAAACTCACTTAAGCATAGGATGTTCAGAATGTTCTCTTGATATCTCTTAAATCTCCATAGCATTTATAAGTATGCTTCTCTTTTCCTGCCCAATAATATCTATTTGGATTCCTCTTTCTTTTTCTTTCTCCGTCTAGTGAAACTTGCCAGAAGTTTGCCAATTTATTGATGTGAAACTTTAAGGCAATGTATGATTCCTATTATATGCTTGTTCTCTATTTCATTACATCTTCCATTATTCCTCATAATCATCATTCTATAATCTTCAGGATTATTCTGAAATTCCTTTACTAACTTCTTAAATTTGATGCTTGATCCTTAATTTTCAGTTCTTTTCTTTTATAATATAACACCTATATATGACATCTAAATTTCCTTCAAAGTAATATTTTAGCTGTGTTGTAGAACTTTCAGTTTGTGGTAGTTTTGTTAACTTTCCGTTCTTGTCTTCTTTGATATCTTCTTTCATAGATGGGTACAGAGGATTGAGGTTTTTAAATTTAATAAACATTTTTATTTCTTTTTGTTATTAATTTCTGATTAAATTATCTTCTTGGATAATGTGGTCTGTATGATACTGATTTGAGATTTTTTCAGGATTGATTTTAAATGTTTCTTTCTTGCTTGAAAAGAAGGGATCATTGTTGACTTCTCTTTCATTCCTCTCAACTCATCTAAAAGGAAATCTGGATAGTATTAATAATCATGCCACTTCATACCTCCTTCACTGCCCAGATGCAGAGAACATGCAAGGATGAATGTTGGCATTTAGTAAGTCTCCCCTCTCTTTTTGCCTCTCTCCCATATTTTCCATATTTTTGTCACTCTGTGCTTATATTGGGTCATTTTTTCAGCATGAGAGTCCACATTACTATCTCTCTCTTCAGCTCAGGTTGGTTTGTTGTTAAGTTCATCCATTAAATTCTAACCTTAGATTTTTTTCTTTTCATTGTGGAAGATAAATATTGAGTATTTTGTTGATTTATATGAACATATTATAATGGAAATAGCTTCCTTGCTGTCTTGAACTCTGGTCTAACTAACCCACTAAGTCTTGGGCACTTTTGCTGACCCTCATAGTATCAATTATATCTGCCCTCATAGCATGAATTATTTGGAGTAAAATTTAGTAATTTAGATACAGTTAGAGAGATCCAGCAAGATGGCATTGGCTTAAGTGGGCACTCACCAGCTCTCTCACAAAAAATGGCTGAGAAGGGGCAGGATCCTGCCTGAGTGAGCTGTTTTGGGAACTCACAGAGCAGGAGACTTCAGGACATCGATCTGGAGGGAATTGGACAAAGAGATAAAAAGCCCAAGGGAAAACCATGAATTTCTCACTCCAGTGGCTGGAAATGGTGGGCGGCTAAGCCCCACCCTCAAGGCAAAAAGTCGCTGCAAACTCCCTAACTTCCACCAGACACCGAGCGGGAGGGAGTGTTCTCTGGGAGTAAGAGGGTTCTGGTGAAGGGTTGAGAGGGGTTTCCTTTCAGTGGGTTTGGTTACATGGACCCCCTTTGAATTTTACGGAGAATACCAGCTGGCAAGAGGTGGCCCCGGGAAGACAGGCAAGGTGAATTTGTTCAGGCAGCCTAATTTATGTATCTGACCTAGGAGAGAGGAACTTGGACTGGGAGAGGGTAGAGTCAGGTGATTGACCAGTCTGGTACTGAAAACTATCAAAATTTCAACTCCCCTAAGGGAGGTGTGCAATAGGAAGCACTTAATAACCTTCCAAGGGCCTATTTAGGGTCCCCTGGGAGGAGGGGGAGGCCTGGAAGAGGGTTGAGAGTCATCTCTCTGCAGTGAGTTCAGATCCCAGGGTCCCATTTGAATTTGAGAAGCGAACTCAACCTGATCAGGAGAGGTGAGGGGGGATCTGATCACACAGGCTATCATGTCCTGCTGCCCTGGGAGAGAAAGCAGTAAGAATAGAAAGGGGGCAGAGACAGACAGGCTCCTAATCAGTAGGAATCTACCCAACTGCAAAGAGTCAAACCTGCCCTAGGAAAAGTGACTGGATAGCTCTCTAGATGACTGACCCAGTGAGAAAGTTTCGCTCAGTGGAGGAGTCTCTGCTTTGAATATACGAGGTCCCCAGTTTGATTCCTGGCTCTCCTTAGAGTAGTGATCCACTGGGTTGTCAAACACCCAGCTGATACTTTAGGACAGGGAACACATAGACATTATTTTTGTATTAGCTTCTCTTGGGTCTCTTCTTTTTCTTAAAAAAGTTTCCTTTTAAAAAAATTTAACTTAGTTTACTTGCTAAAACCTGATTCAAAACCTGCAGAGGACAGGCTGTAGGGTAATTGATTGATGAACACTGGCAGCCTGAGAAGCTCCTCAGGGGCATAAGAGGGAAGGCTGTTTTTCCTTAATTTTTGTTTGATTGCTTGCTTGAGTGTTTGTTTTTTGTTCTTTTCTCCCTCCTTCTCCCCCTCTTCATCTGTTTTTTTTAAATGCTGTCTTTATTTTTTGCTGTGTTTCCCCCTTCCATTGTTTCCCCCTTTTTTGTATACCAATTTTGTCTACCTATGCAATTTCTTTTCCTTCCTTCATCTTCCTATCTTCTGTTTTCTGTTTTTATTCTTTCATTCCACCTCTCTTTGTTTAGTCTTCAATTTTTCTTGTTTTTATTTCTATCTCCTCTATTCTCTGTTTTCATTTGTTTTTAAACTGTTTATCTTACTGTCTTTTCTTTTCTCTTTCCCTCTCTTCTTATCATTCTGGCCTTCTAATTCATTCTAGATATTTTTCTCTATTCGATTTTTCATTTCATTGTTTGTACCCCATTTTTAGATTCTCATTCATCTGCACTTCATACATGAGTAAATTATTCATTTTCCTAGGTCTTATACAGTTCCTCTTCTAGTTTTTACTATTATTATTACTATTATCCTTTTTTCTTCGTACCTCTTTCCCTTTCTCTGGCCCTAATCTTTTTCTTTCCAGGGAACATAGACAAGAGCAAGGAAATAGAATAAGAGGAAGAAAGTGTCAAAGAGAAAACTTACCACACACACACACACACAAACAGCAACTAAATAAAACCCTAGAGTAGAGAGAGAAACTAATCAACTGAATAAACCCATCAAGATAAAGAGATGCCTAAACACCAACAAGAAATTATAAACCATACTGAGAAACAGGAAGATATGGCCCAGTCCAATAAAGAAACTAAAAACCAGGAAGACATGCAGAACATCAAACAATTAATCAAAGCTGTCCAAACAAATATCATGAACCAACTTAATGAAGTGAAGGAAGAGAATAAATATATTAAGAAGACACTGGGAGAAAAAAAAAGGAAACAAAAACAAACAAACAAACAAATAAAGTAAAGAAGATACTGGGAGAACATACTGAAGAAATTGTAAACATACATTAAAAGATAACAGATATGATAGTGATGAAAGACACAATTCAAGAAATAAAAAATACACTGGAAGTATATAAGAGCAGATTTGAAGAGGCAGAGGAAAGAATTAGTGATGTGGAAGACAGTACATCTGAAATCAAACAGATAGTAGAACAGGTAGATAAAAAGATAGAAAAAATCCAGCAGGGACTTAGGGATCTGAAAGACAACACAAAATGCACAAATATATGCATTATAGGCATCCCAGAAGGAGAAGAGAAGGGAAAGGGGAACAGAAGGAGTGTTGGAAGAAATAATAGCTGAAAACTTCCCAACCCAATTGAGGGACATGGATGTACATGTCCAGGAAGTGCAGAGCACCACAAATATTATAAATCTCTACGGGCCTACTCCAAGACATATACTTGTCCAATTGTCCAATGCTCAAGACAAAGAGAAAATACTGAAAGCACAAAGAGAAAAGAGAACCATCACATACAAGGGAAGCACAATAAGATTTTGTGCTGATCTCTCATGTGATGCCATGGAGGCAAGAAGGCAGTGGTATGACATAGTTAAGGTGCTAAAAGAAGAAAACTTCCAGCCAAGAATCCTCTATCCAGCAAAGCTGGCATTCAAAAATAATGGAGAATTCAAAATATTCACAGATAAACAGAAATTAAGAAAGTATGCCAATAAGAAACCATCCCTTCAAGAAATACTAAAGGGAGTGCTGCAGGTTGAAAGGAAAAAACAGGAGAGAGAGAGAGAGTTGGAGGAGAGTATAAAACAAAAACAAACAAAAACAAAACAAAACAAAAAAAATGAAAAGAAATAAAAACAACATATGACATACATAAACCCAAAGAAATTATGGCTAATGTAAGTAATTCCTTGACAGTAATAACACTGAATGTTAATGAATTAAACTCACCAGTCAAGAGACATAGATTGGCAGAATGGATAGGAAATACAAACTATCTATATGCTGTCTACAAGAAACCCACCTTTGACCCAGGGATTGAAGGAGGCTGAAAGTGAATGGCTTGAAGACAAATTTTCAAGCAAACAACAACCAAAAAAGCATGGGATTAGCTATACTAATATCAGAAAAAATGAACTTAAAATGCAAAACTATTTTAAGAGAAAGACAGACACTATATATTAATAAAAGGGGTAATCTTTCAAGAAGAAAGAAAAATCATAAACATTTATGCACCTAACCAGTGTGCATCAAAATACATGAGGCAAACACTGGAAAAACAAAGTGGAAAAATAGATGTCTCTAAAATTATACTGGGGAACTTTAGTATACCATTATTACCATTAGAAAGAACATGTCAACAGAGAATCAATAAAGAAACAAAGACTTTGAATAATACATTAGAGGATCTGGACCTAATAGATATATACAGAACACTACACCCAAATACAGTGGGATATACTTTTTTCTCAAGTGCACATGGATCATTCTCCAAGATAGACCACATGTTAGGCCACAGAACAACTCTCAATGAATTCAGAAAAATTGAAATTATACAAAGTAATTTCTCTGACCACAATGGAATGAAGCTGGAAATCAGTAAGGGCAAGAGAACCAGATTATGCACAAAGACATGGAAGTTAAACAACATACTCTTAGATAACCTGTGGGACAAGGAGGAAATTACAAAAGAAATCACTAACTACCTTGTAATGAATGAAAATGACAGCAAAACATATCAAAACCTATGGGATGCAGCAAAAGCTGTACTGATAGGGAAATTCATAGCCAAAACACATATCAAAAAAGAAGAAAGAGCTAAAATCGAAGATCTAACTGCACACCTAGAGAAATTAGAAAAAGAAAAAAAAAAAA
>JAQZBX010091048.1:0-12436 GCA_029593785.1 Cabassous unicinctus
AATAATATGTTAGAGGATCTAGACCTAATAGACATATACACAACATTACACCCAAATACTGTGGTGTATACATTCTTCTCAAGTGCACATGGATCATTCTCCAGGACAGACTACATGCTAGGTCACAGAACTGTAGACAAAATCAGAAAGATGGATATTATACAAAGTAATTTCTCTGATGACAATATAATGAAGCTGGAAATCAACAAAGGGCAAAGAACCAGAATATGGGTAAAGATGTGGAAGATAAACAGCATAACCTTAGATAAACAATGGGTCAAAGAAGAAATTGCAAAAAAACTCAGTAACTACCTTGAAATGAATTAAACTGAGAACACAACATATAAAAACATATGGGAAGCAGCAAGAGCAGTGCTGAGAGGGAAATTGATAGCCATAAATACGTATATTTAAAAAGAAGAGTTAAAATCAAAGACCTAACTGCACACCTGCAAGGACAAGAAAAAGAACAGCAAAGTAATCCCAAAGCAAGCAGAAAGAAGTAAATAAAAAGAATAGAGCAGAGCTAAATGAAAGATAATTTAAAAAGTGGAAAAATTAAAACCAAAACTGATTCTTTGAGAAGAATGAAAAATTTACAAAACCTTAGCTTGACTAAGAAAGAAACAAAAAGATAAGATGCAAATAGATAAAATAAAAAATGAGGGAGGGGATATCACAACCATTCCCACAGAAATAAAGAATATCATAAGAGGATCCTACGAAAATATGTATGCCAACAAGATGGATAACAAATGAAATGGACAAATTTCTAGGAACACAGAAGCAAACTACATTGATGAAAGAAGAAATTGATGAACTTAACAGGCCAAACAGAAGAAATGAGGTTGAATTATTCATCAAAAATTTCCTAAATAACAATAGTCCAGGACTATATGGCTTCAGAGTTGAATTCTATCAATTATTCCAGAAAGATCTAACACCAGTCCTGCTTAAACCGATCCAAAAACTAGAATTGGAGGAAACACTCTCTAATTCATTCTATGATCCCAAAATCACCCTAATACTAAAGCCACATAAATATATCACAAAAAAAGAAAACTACAGACAAATCACTCTAATGAACCTGCATGGTAAAATCCTCAACAAAATACTTACTAATCATGTTAAACAACACATCAAATGAATTACACACCATAACCAAGTGAGTTTCATCCCTTGTATGCAAGGATGGTTCAACATAAGAATATCAATCAATGTAATACACCATGTTAACAGACTGAAAAAAAATCACATGCTCATCTCTCTTGATGTTGAAAAAGCATTTGACTAGATACAGAATTCTTTCTTGATAAATACACTTCAAAAGGGAGGACTAGAAGGAAGCTTAGTTCAAGGGTATATATGAAAACACCAGAGCTAACATCATAATCAAAGATGAAATTCTAAAGACATTCCCTCTAAAATCTGGAAAAATATAAGGATGCCCACTGTAACCTCTCTTATTAACATTGTGTTAGAAGTACTGACTCAAACATTTAGACAAGAGAAAGATATAAAAGTCATCAAAATTGTAAAGGAAGAATTAAAACTTTCACTACTTGCAAATGACATGATCCTATACCTAGAAAGCCCTGAAAAATCTATAACAAAGCTTCTAGAACTGATAAATGAGTTCTATTAATTATCAGGATATAAGACCAATTCACAAAAATCAGTAGCATTTCTGTACATCAATAATGAGTAATCTGAGGAGAAAATTTTAAAAAATCACTTATAACAACCACAAGAAACAAATATTTAGGAATAAAATTAACCCAAAATGTACAGGTCTTGTACACAGAAAACTGCAGGATATTATTAAAGGAAATCAAAGATCTATATAAATGGAAGACTATTCCATGTTTATGTATTGGAAGACTATACATCATTAAGAAGTCTGACCTACCCAAATTGATTTACAGATTTAATGCAATCCTAATAAAGCAATTGATCCAAACATGTGCCAGTTGAATCCTGAGTTTCAGCAGAGTTGCAACATCTACTATCTAGTTCACTGGACTCACCCAGAATCACTAACAAGGAGAAGATAATGCACAACACCCATCCCAAGGATCAAAGAGAGTCTGCAAATGCAAGCAAGATAGTTCCATCCATCTTCCCCATGGGATCTAAGCTCCCTCTCAATTAGAAGCAGAGTGGGCATCACCATCCCAAAATCCTTGATTGGGGAATGAACTAAAGTAGGCTAATTATTGTTCTCCTATAGACTTATTATTCTAGCAATGCAAGGACTCTTATCATTGATATAAAGGCAGTCACTACCAGAGGTTCTGAGGGATAGGAGAGGGAAGAATAGGTATAATATGGGGGTATTTTCAGGACATTGGAGTTGTCCTGCCTGATATTGCAGTGAAACATATAGGCCATTGTATATTTTGTCATAACCTACAAAATTGTAGTGGACAGAGTGTAAATTTTAATGTAAATGCAATCCATAGTTAGTAGTAATGCTTCTAATGTTCATCAATTGTAACAAATATACCACATTAATAAGGGATGTTGATGTGGGAAAGTGTGGGAGGAGGAGCGAGTGGGTCGTAGGTGAATCTCATATTTTAATGTAATATTTATGTAATCTAAAGGTTCTTTAAAAACAAAAAGTGAATCCAATGCCCAGGTTGAGGGAGGGAATGGGGAGTTAATGCTTAATTGATACAATGATTCTTGTTGGAATGTTGGAAAAATGTCCATAATGGATGGTGGAGATAGTAGCATGACATTGTGAATTTAATTAACACTACTGAATTATATATTTGAAAGTCATTAAATGGGAAATTTTAAGTTGCATGTTATTAGAATAAGAACTTTTTAAGAAACACAACATAAGATTGTGCAACAAAAATAGACAATCTTAATGTAGACTATGGACTACAGTTAATAGTGTTACTATAAAAATATACTTTTGTCAGTTGTAACAAAATTACCACACTAATGCAAAGTGTTAATAATAGTGAAGATTATATGGGGGAGAGGTAATATGTGAACTTTGTATGTTTGCATGATTTTTCCATAAATCTATAGACATTCTACTAAAAAAAAAAAAACCGAACTTATGCTGAACAAATAAAAATAAATGAAAAAAAAAAAAAAAACCCTGCATGGTGAGGAGTGGATATGGCTCAAATGTTTGAGTGCCTGCTTCACACATGGGATCCCCCTGGTTCTGTTCCCAGTGCCTCCTAAAATCTAAAAGACAAACAAGCAAACAAATGAAAAAATGAACTCCGGGGAGCCAATGTGGCTCAGTAGTCAAGCACTGGTTTCCCACATATGAGTTCCTGGATTCAATCTCTGGCCCTGGAGCTTCAAAAAAAAAGAGGAAAAAACTGCATGGTATTGGCACAAAGAAAGACATATTTACCAATGGAACTGAACTGCATATTTACTCAACTGATATTCAGAAAGGCCACCAAGCCCACTCAACTGGGAGAGAATGGCTTTTGGAGAATGGATATCCATACCCCAAAAAATGACAAAGGATCACCCTCTTATGCCCCATACAAAAATTAACTCAAAATGGATCAAAGACCTAAATATAAAAGCCAAGACTATAAAGATCCTAGAAGATAATGTAGGGAAACATCTTTGAGATCTTGTAGTAGGAAATGTTTTAACAAACTTTACACTCAAATTGTGAGCAATGAAAGATAAAATAGATAAATGGGACCTCCTCCAAATTCAAAACTTTTGCACTTCAAAGGGGTTTGTCAAGAAAGTGAAAAGGCAGCCTATTCAGTGGGAGAAAATATTTGGTTACCATTTATCTGATAAGGGCTTAATATCCAGCATATATAAAGAAATCTTATATCTTGAAAATAAAAAGACAATCAACCCATTTAAAAAATTGGCAAGAGATTTAGCCATTTGTATTTCTTCTTGTAGAAATACAAGAAGCACATGGAAAGATGCTAAGCATCACTAGCAATTAGGAAATGCAAATAAAAACTATAATGAGATATTATCTTACACCTACTAGACTGGTGGCTATTAAAACATATAACTACAAGTGTTGGAGAGGAGGTAGAGGAAAGGGAATGTAGAATGGTGTAGATATATAGTGGTACAGCCATTGTGGAGGACAGTTTGGTGGTTCCTTGGGATGCTAACTATAGAACTGTCATATCATCCAGCAATCTCACTGCTGGGTGTATACCCAGAAGAATTGAAAGCAGAGGCATGAAGAGATATAAGCACACCAATGTTCATAGCAGCTTTATTCATTATTGCCAAAAGTTGGAAGCAACCCAAGTGTATTAGTCAGGCAAAAGGGGTGCTAATGTGAAATACCAAAAATGGGTTGGTCTTTATAAAGGGTATTTATTTGGGGTAGAAGTCCACAGATACCAGGCCATAAAGAGTTAAGTTTCTTCTCTCACCACAGTCCATTGCCACGTGTTAGGGCAAGACTGCTGCCGACATTTGCCAGGGTTCAGGCTTCTTGGGTTCCTCCCTTCCCGGGGCTGCATTTCTCTCCAGCTTAGCTCCTGTTTCCTCCACAAGGTCAGCTGCAGATGACCAGGTGGACAGCTCGCTTCTCTTCTCCTGGGGCCTTCTTTCCAGCATCAAAACTGCTTCTCAAAATCTGCTTCAACTCTGTTCTTGCCATGCCTTTTATATTTGATTCCCCACCCACCAAGGGGTGGGGCTCAATGCCTTACAGATGTGGCCCAGCCAAGGCCCTAATCATAACTTAATCATGCCCAGATTAACAGATCAGTTTACAAACATGATCCAATCATGTTTTTGGAATTCATAATTACATCAAACTGCCCAACTGCAACACCAAGTATCCATCAACAGATGAATGGATAAGTAAATTGATATATTCAAGCAGTCAAATATTACTTAGCTATAAGAAGGAATGTATATTAACACACGGACAACATGGATGAATCTTGAAGACCTTATGTTGAATGAAGTAAGCCAGTCACTGAAAGAGAAATATTAAATGACCTCACTGATATGATTAAGCAAATTGAGCAGACTCACAGAGCTAGAACCTGGAAGACAGGTTGTCAAGAGACAGAAAGGGAATAGAGGTTGGTGAGCCAATGATCAATATGGGCAAAATCTATGATAAGATGGAAGAGGGTGGTTGGGCAGTGGATGGGAGTGATAGCAGTGCAGTGATGTCATTGGTATTGGTGGTGCCAGAATATGATGGGGAGTAGGGTGATGATTTGGTTGGCGTATCCATGGAAATGGGGGAGAGCTAGAGGAAGGAGCAGGTGAGCTCTGGGGATTTGTAGGTCTGTGGTTAAACTTAAAATGGTGGGAATGTTCTTCTGCCAGTTATGACAGGGGAGAGTTACTGGTGCAGGGTATCAGGGGTGGGGGAATTTGTGGTATAGAGCACACCTGGAGCATGTTTCTATGGAATATAAAACTGTTCATCTTGTCATAGTGGGCTATCTCAGTGGGTAGAGATGCACACAATAAGCAAGAAAATATTAAAATCCCATCCTGGGGAATCCTGTTCTGTTCTCAGTTAAAGGGAGAAGAATTGCTCCAGAACATAAGTAGTGCTTAATAAAAGAAAACAGACCAAAAGTCATGCCCTCAATATTATTGCATGTAATTATGAACTTTATTCTTCAAAAATTGAAACTTATTGGTTAACACAGGTTCCAAGGGGAGGACGAGGGAAGAATAGAATAGATGGAATACAGGGAAGTGTTAGGGCTATGAAATTATTCTGCATGATCTTGCAATGATTGATACAGGCCATTTAAATTTTGTGAAAACCTATTAAAATGTACAGAAAAAAAATGTAAACCATAATGAAGCTACTGACCATGGTTAGTAGCAATGCTTCAGTTGTAACAAATGTACCATATTCATGTAAAATGTTATAAAGGGATAGTGGGAGAGGGGGAGAGGTTGGGTATATGGGAATCCCCTATATTTTCTGTGTGACTTTTCTGTAAACTAATACATCTTTTAAGATAAAGCTAAAAAATAAGACAGCAGGGGAAGATATGGAAGAAATTGTCACTGTACATAAAAGGTAACAAATCTAGTTTTGATGAAACTTTGGAAAATATTTTTATTTTACTTTATTTTTTATTCTTTTATTTTTTACATTTTTATTTTTTATTTTCATATTTTATTTTTTATTTTATTTACTTATGTTTTATTTTTGCTTTATTTTTAGGGAAAATTTGGATTGCAGAAGGGGTATGACTATTGCAGGGGAAGATTATAGATGGGGGTGTCAGTAATGGGGTATATTTGGGGATGTGTGCACCTCAGCCATCCATCTATGACATATGAATATGTGTAATTGGTCAGGGGGCATTTTCATTGTTGAAGATCCACACAATAACCAAAGAATATTGAATTTCCATCCTGAGAAGTCCTACTACAGTCTCTAATAGAGCAGGAAGGATCCCTAGAGTACATGGGCAGTGTTAGTGAAGGAGGACAGATCATTACACCAGGACCTTCATATTGATGGCTGTATTTATGAGCCTTATCCTGTGAAATTGAAATTTGGGCTAGTATTATAAATTGAATAAGACTTACCTCCTGAAAGCCTACTTGTTGCTCAAATATGGCCTCTGTCTAAGCTGAACTCAAAATATGAACTCACTTCCTTCCCCCCACACACACATGGGACTTGAATCTTGTGGAAAAGCCTCCCTGGCACTGAGGGATTATTACAAAATGACAATTACTGATGCATTTGGAAAAAAAGTCCTTTACCTAAAGGGGAAGTATTAAACACAAATGAGTTTTTATGGCTAAGAGGTTTCAAAATTATTTGGGAGGTCATTCCAGAGGTAACGCTTATGCATGTCTCAGCAGGATCTCATTGACTGCTACAGTAAACAGTGTGTTAAACCATGGGGCTCCTGAGGGTTCTACAGACATCTAGATACTATAAGTGGTGCAGACAACCTCAGGAATTTGGGTCCCTGTCATTGGGCCTTACTTTGGAATATATGCTCCCAATGTAATAGAGTTATACTCATTTATAATTTCCCTAAACATGATATCTGCCCTTTTTATTTAAGTACTATAATCATTAAATATATGTCCCAGAGACTTAAATCTTCAGTCTGTTCCATAAGTCAGTTGAGCCCTGAATCTCAGCAGAGTTGCAACACCTACTCTCTAGTTCATTGGACTCACCTAGGACAACATACAAAAGGATAATAATGAACAATCCATCCCAAAAAAAAAGAGCATATCTACAACTGCAAGCAAGACAGTTCCATCCATCTGCCCATGCAATCTAAGACAACTCTCAATCAGAAACAGAGTGGGCATCGCTATCTCAAAATCATCAATAGTGAGGAATGAATAAACATAAGGATATATGCAATGATGGACTTAAGTAGACATGATTATTCTTGTAATTGAAGAACCTTAATCATTGATATAAAGGCAATCATGACCAGAGGTTCTGAGGGGAGGGATAGGGAAGAATAGTTGTAATATGGGTCATTTTTTTGGGACATTTGTATTGTCCTGCATGATATTGCAATGATGGATACAGGCCATTACACATTTTGACAAACTGATAAAATGTGTGGTGCAAAGTGAATACTATAATGTAAACTATAGCCCATGGCTAGTAACAATGCTTCAATATGTACATCAATTATAAGAAATGTACCATTTTAATGAAAGATATTGTTAATGGGGGAAGTTGGGAGGGGGAAAGGTTTTGATATATGGTAAATCCGTATTTTTTTTTTCAGTGCTTGCCAGTTTTAATTCACTCATGATTTGACAATATTAATTGCTGGGTGTATAAAGGTAAACAAGATGTAGCCTCAGTCCTACAGAAACTTACAGTTTAGATTCTATAAACTTATAAACTGTTCTTTCAGAAACTGGCAGTAGGCATTTAATTAGATATTTATTTTCAGCTTCCAACTTAACAGCATACAGCACACAAACACTTATTTACTATTTATAAACACAATATAATTATTTACAATTCCAATATATAACTACGATATCATTGTAAGATGTTAATACAATACATTTATCATCTTTTCCAGAACCAACGTTTGATTACACTACTCTTGCTAATGAAAAATTATTTTACATATAATTGCTACATCATTCCCATCATTTGTGCTGACACAAACATAATGTAGTTTCTCCCTTCTTAAAATGAATCCTCTCGACTTCACATCCTCCTCCAGGAACCACTCCATTTCTTTGATCTCCTTTACAGCAACAGTCCTTGAGAAAGTTGTCCATGTGAGTTGTCCCCAACTCCTCTCCTCCCTACCTTTCTTTGGTCCAAAAAGTCTCTTGCCTCTGACACTTCTGAAACTACTCTAGACAAGATTACATATGACCTCAAAATGCTAAATTCAATTTTTACTTTACAGCCCTCATTTTACTTGACCTATTAGCAACACCTGAAATAGGTAAAGCACTACTTCTTGAAAAACTTTCTTTACTTGGCTTCTAAGACATCATACTCTCTTGGGTTTTCTTCTTACCTTACTAGCTGCTCCTTCTAAGTCTCCTATGCTGGTTCTAGCACAGCAGCACAATTTCTAAACATTAAAGTACCGAAGGCTTAGTCCTTGGACCTCCTCTCTTCCATCTATATTCACTTTCTTAATGTATTCATACAGTCTCCTAGCTCCACTAGAATGTAGCTTCAACAGGATAGGGATTTTTGTTTAAGATAAATACACTACACCTAAAACAGTGCCTAGCATATACAGTAGCAGGTGCTTGACAAATATTTGTTGAATGAATAGATGGATGAATAAATGGCTTTATATATTATCTATAAAATTGATGACTCTCCAGTTTATACCTCCTAACTGGATCTCTGTCCTGAACTCCAGATATAACCAAACGCCTATTTGCTATCTCCACTTGGATGTGTAACAAACATTTCAAACTTAACCAAGTCAAAAAGAGAACTCCAATCACCCTCCTAAGGACTTGACTGACTTCATTTTTAGCAAAGTACAACTTTATCTTTCTATTTCCTCAAGCCAAAAATCTTGAAATCATTCCTAACTCCTCTTTCTCTCACACCATATATCCAATTTGCCAAGAAATATTGTAGGTTCTGTCTTCAAAATACAACTGGTATCTGACTTCTTCTTACCTCTTTCACCATTCTCACTATGGCCCAAGCCCTTATCATCTCTGACCTTGATGAATGCAATAGCCTCCTAAATGGCCTTCCTACTTCTTGTCCACCTCCATGCCCCAGTTTTGGCTGTTCCCAAAACTACAGCCAGAGAAATTCTTTTCAAACTTAAGTCACATAATGTTTTCCTACTTAACAAAGTAAAAATACAGCTCTTGAAAATTGCATATAAAGCTCTATACAATCTGGCCCTATTACATCATTGACCTCATTGATGATGAAAAGTAGTAACTTTTCCCCTCATGTACTCCTACTTTTCCCCCTCCAGTCAATACTGACTTCCTCTGATGTTCTTTCCAAAGGTTAAGCACATTTCTACTTGAGGGCTCTTTCCCTACTGTTCTCTCTGCCTGGAAGTCTCTTTCCTAAGATGTCCACATTTCATTACCTTCTTCTAGTCTTTGGTCAAATGTCACCTTTTCAGTGCATTTCCCCCTGATCACTATGTTTAAAACTGCAACCCCCACATCTTATCCCTTTTCTCTGATCTATTGTTCTACACAGCACTCACCACAACCTAAAATATCACATATTTTTCTTTCTGGGACATAAGCTTGAAGAAGACAAGAATTTATGTGTTTCCTTCACTGCTATATCCCTGGCATTTAAAGAAGTGCCTGGCATATAGCAAGTGACCACTAATCTATCTGTTGGATGAATGATTTCATTTCCACCAGGGTACCTAACAATCAGCTAGCCTGGCATTTCAGAAAAATATTATAAAGCTTCTCTTACAGTTCTTCCAGTTTTCTGGTCCCTAGGAGTATTATACTTAATGCTTAGAAAGAAAAAGTGTGCTTTGTCTTGCCAACGACAAGGAAGAGTTGAGAGAAAGACTGAGTGAAGAGAAACTGGATACTACTGCTTCCCTTCCCTTGTTTTTCCTATCCTTACCTGAAGGTGGAAGAAAACTGTATTTGGAGATGACTGCACTGAATGAATGATTTTCTCCGTACTATGAGTTACTTTCACACACAGACGTAAACTTGAAAAACCATGATCCTTCCGAATGCCACATAGAGGCCAAGGAAATCAATTCACAGGCCACTAAGTACTGAAAGGCTGTTTGCTTAATTCCACTGCTGAGAATTCTCCCTAACCCAGAGGAAAGAGTTACCACTAGAACAGAGAGACACGGATGAAGGCCAAGGTGTTCCAGGCTGTCAGCACTCTCTGTCCAGGGAAATATTCTTTAAATTTTATATGTACGTAAAGTACCTACAACCCTTAAATGTTATAAGCAAGGCGGTCCCAGGTCTAAATTCTCAGATTTGGCTGAGCGCATATGAAGCCCAGATTCATCAAACTCCGAAATTAATTTCCCACGGGACTTACACACCGCCACCTGTTGATCCCCACATTGGATGAGCCTGCAAAATATGGTTCGAAGATGTAGACGCAGGGAATGGTGTCGGCACCCTGAATGCATTGCTTCATCACGGGGCTATCGTGAAGCCAGAGCTCCTTTCGGAACCAGTACAGGGCATTCACTGACATCCCAGCAGCGAGGTGGGCACTGGCTCACACCTGAGCTCCCCCAGGGAGAAATTCAGGAAAGGAAGGTCTGGCTCATAACCAACACCTTCATTCACTTCGGGGAGAATCACCGCGCCCAAGGAAGGGACAGAAGAGGGCGCTGGAGGCTCTTTTGGGTGATGAATGAAGGCTGCCCAGACAGCAGAGTTAGTGTATGACACCCTTTAGGATCCGGCACCGTCTCAACCACTGCAACAAGACACACAAATTCTGGGGCTCCAGACCCCCAGAGAGTGAGCAAGTTCCAGGAGATCGAGATGCCACGACAGCAGAGCTGGCACTGGCAGTCCCAGGAGGTTCATTCCAAACACCTCAGACCACCAAGGCAGTCATTGAGGAGGAAAGGCCCGCCTGAGGCAAGTCACCGAAAGGAAGGAGAGAGGACCCAGCCGCTGTCAGCTGCTTCTCAGCTGGGAGAAAGGAGTGAACATGGAGGACCAAGGCGGGGGTGATGCTGCAGGATAGTTGCCGGTAGGTGACAGATCCCGAGGCTGCCTGGGTGACTCCGCTGGTGCCCCTGTATCAGCTGCCTCAGCCCCTACCCCGGCTCCTCATTGGCGGGCATGCTTCACACGTGACCACGGGCACCTCACGTTTTTGAAGTGTGTTTACTACACTGGCTCTGTCTGGGGAAACTGCTTGCACTTTGGTTGCTTCTGGAGGTTGACGATTCCTCGACCCCAAGACTACTGACCCTTGCCCATCATTAGGCTTCCTCCCCCGACTGGTCGCCATTCCCTGGAGGTCCCAGCAGCAACCATAGGCCCCATATGAGGCAAGGCTAAGCTCCCCCTATATTTTTGATGTAACACTTACATAATCTAAAACTTCTTTAAAAGTTTTTTACATTTAGTTTTTTGATAGCAAACCTGCCATCCAGTAAATTCTAAAGGCAGTTCTTCAAGCTGTGGTGAAAGGATGTTAGAGACTAATTTAAGTCCAGTGAAATGAATTTCACTGGTAAAGTTACGTACATAAATAAATATAAAATTCAGTATTAATATATTTCCAGTCAGTACTTCTGTTTTCTATATGTTTTAAAAGATAAATGCATAAAATAATAATAAATCAGTGTCCGTGGGCGCACAGTGTATAAGGTGTAATTTGTAACAATAATAGGAGTGGTGGGGAATGGATCCATATAGCAATAGTTTTTGTGTAACATGAAGGTAGCAATGGAAGAATTGAACAATGAAAAATGACCCAGAAACCAACAAGCAAATGGAAACATAAGCCCTTCCTTATCTGTAATTACATTTGGTGTAAATTAGTTACACACTAATTAGGAGTCAGTGATTGAGTTAGTTGAGAAAATTATGAGCCAACTATTGCTTTATGCAAGAGACTCACTTGATAACCAAAGCACAAATGTGTTGAAAGTTAAAAAATGAAAAAAAGATAGCCATGCAAGCAGTAATCAAAAGAAAACTGGAGTGGCCATACTCATATCAGATGAGATAAACCTTAAGGCAAAAATGCTATGAGATAAAGATCAACATTATATATTGATTGATCAAAGTGTCAATCCATCAAGAAGATATAACAATTATTAATATATATGTACCTATCAGCAGAGTCCCAAAGTGTATTAAACAAAAATGATAGGTGAAGGGAAAAATAACAATGGTATTTGGAGACTTCAACATGCCACCTTTCTGATAGATGGAACAACTGAACAAAAGATCAATCAAGAAGTAAAAGATGTGAGTAACTTATTAACAACCTAGCCACAACATATAA
>JAQZBX010091049.1:0-12434 GCA_029593785.1 Cabassous unicinctus
AAAATATGGGAAAATGGAGCAAATAATTTTGTGAGACCAGAATATTATAAGTAACAACATTGATTTAATCAGTATTAAAAACAAAATTATAATCTAATATTCCTCATCAGTTTACAAGAAAAATATATTTGACACAATATTACTAAATCAATTTTGGCAACATATAAAAAGATATTAAATCATGATCTATTAAGATGTATCTCAGTGAATGCTATATTTGTTTGCCTTGATCATAGAATAAAAAGAAACAGTTCATATTCTTCTCAATAGTGCCATAAAAAATGCATTGTCATAATCACCAGTGTCTCCAGGGTAGGCTCCCCAACAGGGGCCCCTATAGGTTTTCTGTACATTCCATTTATAATTTTTAGAATGCTCCCATCCACTCCCAGCTTAACAAGAGTTTATCTCATTAATGGCTCTTTGTGTCTCCTGCCCTAACCTGGGGTCCCTGGTGTTAGCTAGAACAGAAGGAAGCACACCTGGTTCCTCACCTCACAGGGGCTCACCTGTAAATGCACCTGACACTGGAGGGTCCCTCATGAGGGTTTCATGAGTCCAGGTGGCTGTCCTGTGGATGATGTTCTCCTCAATGTCAATCCTGATGAAATATCCCATTCTCTCACCAGGAACTGGAATTCAGAAAGCACAATGGAAAAGGATTCCTGGGCTGGATCCTAAGAAGTGCACTTGGACTGTCACATCCAAAAACAGGGACTCTCATTCCCTAAACACAAGATGCACCAAGGAGAAAACTGTCTCCCAGTCAGAGGTGCTGCATGGAGGCAGAGAGAGAGGCCCACAGTTTCCCAGGATGCCCTGGGACATGAGGTCCAAGCACAAGTCAGAAAGGCACTAGACTCCCTGGGTGGATGTCCCAGCAGCTCTGTTTACAGAAGCCTGTGGCATTACTGGCAGGACTAAGTGTGTAAATAAGTTCTTCCTGATGGCCCTGACTTCTTCACAGAAAATTATGTTTGCAGATTGGTATTTTAATTATAGGAAAATGATTGATATTTTAGGGTAAATGAATATAGAGGTAAATGATTGAAACATCCATGAAAAAATTTTTGAAATACATCAAATTTAGATGAGCTTAGCTATACCATTTGGACAAGTTAAAAATAAATAAACATTATTTTTATCTTATACTTTATCCTCTTCTAATGTATATGTTTAAAAAAAAACTGCTTTGTGTGAGGATGACATAATTACAATGTCCCATGTAATAGTACATCAGATTTTATAAGGAATATAAAATAAGCACAGGGACCACTTTTCTCTCTTCCTTCTCCTTCCATCTGAGGACATATGCACTCCATGATGCTAAAAGAAGGCAATTTTTCATGGACAACCTTAGGAGATTTACTTAAACTCAGAGAATTACTTCTCAACGTCAGTTGAAACAAGTTTTGTTTAAACATTCAGTCTTAACCAATATAAAGTGCAGGCATGTGGTGGGGTAGAGGACTATACACAGGTACATAATAACATTTTTAAAAATCTATGTATTGCTTGAACCTTAGATACATCATAACTCTGCTTTTAAAAAATGCAATGACAGGTCTATGGGGTTAATTCTTGTGAAGAAAGAAGAAGGAACCTTGGGCAAGTTCAGGAAATTCCTCCCCAACACCTTTCTGCACCTGCCTCTGAAGTTGGTCCCTGCATGACCCCTGGTAGTCCTGAAAGTCCACTGCAGCTCAGGCCCCTCCTGGGCCCTTCCGGGGAGGTTTGGGCCTGGGCTCACCCTGACTTCCTCTCACTGTGTGTCTTCCACAGTAATACATGTATGTGTCCTCAACTGTCATGCTGGTCAGCTTTAAATAAATTTCATTCTTGGAAGTTTCTCTGCTGATACCCACATGGGATTTAAAAGTTGGTTTATAGTATGTATTTCCATTGTATTCTATTAAACTGACCCATTCCACACCCTTTCCTGGAGACTGGCGGATCCAGCTCATATCATTGTTGGTTAAAGAGAAATCCAGAGACAGAGCAGGTGAGGGACAAGGGTCTGTGGTGGCTTCACCAGGCCAGTTCCTGACTCCTTCAGCTGCACCAAAACAGGACACCTGAGGACAAGGAGAAACAGAATGAGCCACAGGTTCAGAGGCAGCATGCCCATTACTTTCATATCTGAATACGTTGACACTCACAGCTGGGATCTGCCACCAGAAAGAGGAAGAACCACAAGGATTTCATGTTCTTTCGGGTGAGGCCCATGATGCCCAGAAAATATCTTCAAGACTGGGCAGAAATTTCATTTAAATAATTGACAATGAACGTTTCATCTGTCTGCCCATGTGGTAATTTGCACATGGGAGATAACTATGTTTACAAAATGGAAGGTGATGAAGGGAGGTCCTAGTCTTAGGTCACCCCTGGCAGGGGGGGGCTGGCTGATCCCCCAGAGGACAGAGTCCTCACCCTGGGGTGTACCATTACCAAACACAATTTCCTCTACTTCCAAGCCAGAAATGTATTGAATGAGCTAATCAGGGAGCACCATATGACAAAGGATCAAGAATGGCTTTGGGAATATGGTAACTGTGGGGCTACCCCAAGGGATGACATATATATATTTAAATTCCCTAACAAAATTGGTTTTGACAGTTTCTGCTTGTTTTTTAATCTTTGTGCAGGGATGGGCATTTTGAGTTGCCTTCTTACAAATTTGTTGATGAGTCATGTGGAGTGTGAATTCATAGAAAGATATCAGAGTGGTTGGATATTACCATGATGTTATTTTCAGCTTACTAAATGGCACTCTCATAGAGTTAGCATTATCTGGAAGGGTCCAAGGCTTGCTGACCTACCTCCATGCTAATTTATGCTACTCCATGTGTCCTCTGCTGGTCATAACCTAGACTTGCCACTCCAAATTGCAGTCCTATAAATCTCCTTCTCCCACAGGATCTGCTAACACTTATGCCTAGTATGGCAGGATGGGAGACACTGTGCTTTTAAGTGCCCCTCAAAAGTAAATCTATTGGTGCTTGACACTGAAACTGCATCATTGAGCAACATTGGCTACATAAGGAAGGTCTTGTCATGGCACTGCAGAGGAAGCCTACAATACCGGAGGTAGGCATCACTTTTCAGGAGCTGTGACTCATGAGAGAGGTGGGTGGGACTGAAAGCATGTGGGACTAAGGGAGGGAAGCAAGCCATGCCAAAAGGACAAATAATGTATGAGGAAGCTATTATGAACTAAATATACTGTGTAAATTCATGAAGTTAATAATTAGAATATAAGTCACCAGAAAATACAATGATGCCAGAGAAATGAAAGCTGAGGGGTAACCTGTGCAGAATTGGTAAAAAGGTTGTTTAATTTTTGGAAATGAATAGAAAAGTTAAAAGGACAGCATAGTGTTTGTAAATAGAAGTACTATTATATGGGCATGACTGTGGTTGAAAGGGAAATTCTAAGATCATGTATGTTAATGGAAGGAAAACTGAAAAATGTAACATGGAACTGATAACATAGTAAAATCTCACATGAAATATGAATGTGGGTAATATATAATATATAAGATTGTTTTCTGTGAAGCTGAACAAATGTATGTTCATGTTACAAGATATTAACATCAGGGAAAAAAATCCACATTATGCTAAGTGAAAGAAACCAGAAACTTAATACTACATATTGTATGATTCCATTTTTACTAAATGTGAATATAAATCAATTAACAAATATGGAATAAGAGTACTGTTTATGGAGGGCAGGGGAAGGAGAGAGGGATTGAAAGTAGACTGCTAAGGGGTGTGGAGTTTTTATTTTTGGAATAATGAAATTGTGGCAAACTTTTTGTAGTGGTGAATGCATAACACAGTGATTCTACTAAAAGCCATTAATTGTACACTATTGGTAGGCTGTATGTTATGTGAATATATCTCGATAAAACTGCTTTAAATTTAAAAAAAAAAGAATCTTTATACCTTCCAGCTTATCACCCTCTTATTCTTCCTCCTTCCATTCAACCCTAATCAACCAACAATATATTTTGGGTCCCTATAGGTTTCCTTTTTCTGGACTTTGATATTAAAGGAATCAATAAGTATGTGGCCTTTTGGACTGGATCCTTTAACTTAGTATACTGTTTCCTAGGTCCATCCCTTCTGTAGCAAGTAGCAATACTTTATTCCATTTGTTTTTAAGTATTATGATAATAGGTACAAAACAGATTTACAACTTTAAATATTTTCATGTATACAATTGAGCAATCTTAATATATTTAAAATTTTGTGCCTCAATAACCATAAACATTTCCACAATGATTTCATCACCTCGCAGAAACACCATCTCCATTCAGCACTTCCCCTGAAACTGACAACCTCTAATCTGTTTCCTCTCTCTATGAATTTTCCCTTCATATATATTTCATATAAATGAAATAATATGTTTTTCCTTTTATGTTTTCCCTATTTAACTGAATATCATTATCAAGGTTCAAGCATGTTGTAGCATTCATTAGAACTTCATCCTTCTTTACAACTGAAATATATCCTCTTGTGTGTGTATACCACATTTTCCTTATCCATTTGCAGTTGATAGAAACATGCACTGCTCCCACCTTTTAGCTACTGTGAATAATGCAACTACTAACATTGGTGTACAAATGTAGATTTGAATTCCTCTGTCCAATAATTTGTTATATACACATACAAGTGGAATTCAGGGTACATGACTTAGTTTTTTGTGTGTGCCACTGCAGCATCTAACATTGAATAAACCACCTGACTCAACCCTGACCAGGGAAGTAGTTAATAAGAAGCTTTCCATCTCTAGGGCATGTATCTCCACAGAGCCCAAACCTACATCTGAGACCAACATGGATACCACTCACACAGGTCATCCAAAATTACAGTTTATCCCAATTAAAAAGATAAACCTTCAAAATGCCCTATACCACTCTGGAGACATCCAGACACTCTGGTCAGGGCAGAAGGTGCAGGAGTTTGGTGTCTTGCCAGTGGGCCCTACATTGGAAGTTATGTTTCCCAGTGTGAGAGTTGGACTCAGTTGTGGTTTCCTACACATGGCTCTTCTGCACCTTCTACTGAAATCTATAATTAGTACTAGAGTTTGTAGATGTACATCTAAGAAACTGAAATCTTTGGGCTGTCCATGTGCCAGCTGGGCCCTGAATATCTTTAGGGATGTACCATCTACTCTGCAGTTCATTGGTCTCACCCAGGCAGCTAAAATGGAGGTGATGATGGACAACTACCATACCAAGGAACCAAGAGAGTCAACAACTGCAAGAAAGAAAGTTCCCTCCATTGGCCCTATGATATCACAGACTCTCTCATTTAAAGGTAGAGTGGATATCACCATCCCCAAATCCTCAGGATTGGGAATGAACTATGGAATAAAGTCCACTTACTGGTACTCTACTATAGACTTATGATGAATCTAGCAATGGAAGAAAATATATTATTGATGTGCAGGCAGGGGCCACTGGATATTCTGAGGGCAGGGAGAGGAAAAAAGATGTATAATACTGGGGCACATTTGGGACTTGGGAATTCCCCTGGATGACATTGCAACAACAGACACAGGCCCTTATAAATCTTGCTATAACGTACAGAATTGGGTGGGAGAGAGTATAAACTACAATATAAACTTTAATTCATGCTTGGTGGCAATGCTCCAAAATGTGTTCAATTGCAATGAATGTACCTCACTAATGAAGGATGTTGTTAATGTGGGAAAATGTGGGAGGTGTAGAGAACAGGACACAAGGGAATCCCCTATAATTTTATTTTATTTTTTTTCACTCTTTTTTTATTGTGGGTAAAAATCAAAATTTCCCCAATGCAAACCAATATTTGTAAAATGATATATAAATATATATGCATATATGTGCATTTGCTTACATAAATGTTTATATATATATCTATACATTTTTTAAGATGCTTATATTACATAAATATTACACAAAATTTACAGGGATTCCCATGATCTCCACTTCCCATACTTCCCATAACATCTCAAATAATCATCTTTCATTAGGGTGGCACATCACCTACAATAGATGTACACCAATAGTCCTCTGTAGCCCCCATTGTAACCCTACTGTGATCTGAACCATCCTTGAAGATGAAGCCCATATAATAACCAAATACAATTAATAGGAAAATGAAATAATAATGATAAGCTTAAATGCAAGTCATAAAATACAAGGAAACTCGGGAAAAAAGAACAAAAGTAAAATATTATTAACAGATTGGGACATTCATAAAAAGAAAATGGGAAAAAACAAAAAAAAATATTTTTAAATTATTTTTCTTTCTCCCTTTATCACTGCATTATTAGATGTCCAGTATGTATCATGACACCTTCACCCTCTCATTCCCCAGTGTCTCCCAAATTTTCATTTAGTCTTCAAAGAAGATTTAGGTCACAGCAAAGTCACACATTGAATACTAGACATTCCCATGTACCCAACCTCCCTCTGCCTCCCCCACCCCATATTAAAACCTCTTTTAGTGTGTGTGTATGGTAGCATTGTTATAACTGTTATACAGGTAGAGAGACATAGTTACTAAACATTATCAATATTTTACAGTATAGTTTACAATTTAGAGTGTACAGTTTAATAATTTTTGATGATATTTACCATGTCCTTTGTCCATTACTGTAAGGTAATGAAAAACACTTCCCATGACCACTAGATACCCCATTTGATCTTTTCTGTTCCTTCCTCCCCATCCCCCTGGGGCATATGACACTAGCCTGTCTTAACTCATGGGATGACAAGATTCATAGTTACATATCCTGTGTATTCTAATCTGCCCTTTCCCCTATAATTTTATATGACATTTCTATAAACTAAGTATCTTTAAAAAATAGAATATAAATTTAAAAAAATTTAAATGTGATATACCCCCAATAACTTTTCATGCATTTGTTGTAAACTAATCAAACCTTGAATCCCATGGGAAATCTACTAACATCCAACACTGGATCCCAATAAAAGTATAAGCCATTTGTTCCATAATTCTCTGCTTGTGTGCTACAACTTGCTGACTGTGCCCCCTAAGATGATTGCATTTCCTGGCAGTAACTCTTGATTCTCCCCTCTCTCTGGGACCTGTGAGTAGCAAACTATCTTTTCTCATGCATTATGAACTCAGTTTTCATTGCGTTGAACTGGCTTCCAGCTGAATCCAAATTTAAGATCCAACTTAGCCAATTTGAAACAAATATCTCAGAGAGTATGGTGTGTTGGTCATGACCATGGGAAATGAGGCATAATGGCTTTTGGCTGCTGTTAGCTTACTAACTTGACATCTCACAGAGCTAAAACTGGGAAAGTCCCATGGCTTCCCAAACTATGTCCGTGTTATTTTGTGCTGCTTCCTGTTTCCTCTGTGTGGTGATGCCTAGACTTCCCAACCCAAATTGGCAGAACTATAGATCTACTTTTTCCTCAGTATCTGCTAATTCCCATTCCTAGTATGGCAAGAGGGCAGACTCTGTGGTTGTGAATGCTCCTTTAAAAGGGAAAATCTATTATTGGTTGACATGACACTGCATCACTGTGCAACATTTGTTACATAGGGAAGGGCTTGTCATGGCCCTACAGCAGATGCCTGCAAAACATTAGTTAGGCACACCTTTTCAGGAGCTGTGCCTCATGAGTGAGGTGGATGGGACTGAGAGCATGTGGGAATATTGGGATGTGATAGATCTCTCACCACCTGGTCCACAGCAGTTGGGATACGGCTGTGGGTGACTTGAAACCCTGAGTCTGTGGCCCATGTGTATGGGTCTTACACTACTAGGCTGAGGGGGCACCACTCCACTGGAAGCATAATAGCTCCCCACAAGCAATTGTGATGCAAGGGTCTACAATGATTATTTTGCTACTGTCTCCATGTTGTTGTTCTTTCTTCCATGAACTTATGGTTTAGAGAGGCTCTAAATGTCTGGTGAGAGGTATCTAAGAAACTATTGTGCCACAAAAGGGTGCCTGAGCATATTGTACTAGCAGCACCTAAGACAGCAGGGTATGTTCCTAAGTTGCTTGAGAAATGTAAGACTCAAGTGAAATATTCATGAGCTCTACTCAGGGCTCCTGCATATAAGAATGACAAAGACCTGATGTTGGAATCTTGACATCTGGCAAAGTGACTAATGATCTCACTAGAATCATGACCATAAAAGAAACCCAGATTCCCATGAGGTCATTTGGGATTCCCTAGAGAGAGAAACAGTTCCCTATGTGTCCAGTCAACAGGAAAAACAAATGTTTCCCTTCACCACACATAACGGCAAGCAGGACCCTAATGTGGAAGCCCAAATTGGAAAGACTGAAAATTTATATTTGATTAAATATTTAAAACAATTTTAATGTTTTTTGCTGAATGGGACATGAAAGAAGGGGCAGACAGATGTGACACTTCAAGTGTGTATTGGAGTTGGCACTCTCATTCAAAAAAAATGAAACAATTGACTAGTAACACTAAATACTAGAAGGCTATTGACTTAAATATTTATAACATAAAGAAGAAAATAAAGACACTATTCATAGTGGATATAACTGCCAAAGCAGATGTGCACTGGCAGACAATTAGTGAGTCCCAATTGTTACTTTAAAAGATTGAGATAATGCAACAACTATAACATTTCTTTGAGCATTCAATCAAAAGAGACCCAGAGATTATCTTCCAAACGGAGGAAGTCTCACTTTGAGATTAAACAGTGGAAAATATTTGTACAGGGAGTACCAAACTTTCAATTTAATGGGGAGAAAGGGTCAAAAATTTGCAAGGCTCAAAATGTCAATGAGATGGAGCCATTGGCAGGACATCAGTGGGACTCACATCAGAGTCACAGATCCTTGCTTATGAGGCCCAGGGTGCCATCCTACTGTTGGGCACTTGGCCCCTGCTCTGGAGAGCCTGGCCTTCATCTGCATATCAAACACCCAGTCCCCAGCCTCTAAGGAATTGTGACAATTGGAACAAATCTTATTGAACAGCTACCCCTAGTGGTGCTCGAAACTCATCACCTGCAGTAATAACAAATTCTTGCCTCCATGTCAAATGGAAGTGCCCCTGCCAATCAAGGCAATGAACCTGCACTATTGCATGAAACAAAGTTCTGTGGGGCTTTGGCCTGTAATCCAAGATCATCTCCTCAAAGAATGAATCATTATACCTACCCTCTCCCCAGACAATAGCCCATTCATCCCGTTCTTAAATCTTCACAATTAACCATTAATTATACCAAAATTAATGCACAAATCATGGCCATTTAAGCTCTTATTCCTACCATTATCTAATTATATATATATAGACACAAACACACACACACAAGAGCATGAGTAAGAAAATGAATTTAAAAATTTTAGCTTCTACTGCGAAGACCTTAACAAAATAATCTTTAATAAACTAAAAAACACTTTATGATACTTGATTCTGACACATTATAACTGTCAATTGACTGCAAGGTGACTCTAAAGAAGTTCATTGAAAGACCTAGCCATACTCACTCATCACTTACAGGGAGAATGGACAACAACTATACCTGTAAAACACAAGTATGATCAAATTCTGTCAAATACATGGATACCACCTGGTTTCTAAGGGAAGAGTGATTCCTAACACCTACAAACAAAAGCCTCCTTCAGACACTAAGAGAGTAGCAACTCCTATTGGGCATATTCATGTTTTACTTCTTGACCTCTCTACCAGGTCCAGCCTACTGTACCAAATTATCTTCTACAATGTAAGTCCTCCTGCCACTTCAGACAAGAAGGCGGGTACAGTTCAGGCATGCGAGACTGTGGCTCTCAACAGTGTTGTTAGCAAATATTTGGGAACACCAGCAATTTCTGCACAGCAGAGGACCTTCACTTACGCATACATTACACTAAGTAGGGTGATCAGACCTAAGTAATGGTTGCATCCAGACTTCCCTAGCTCTGAGGGATGGCTAGAGAAGCCCCACATAGAATTTGACTTAAACCTTACTTAAAGTGAGCTTTCCATCGAATTTTAATCACGTCTTGTTCCATTTCCCCTGAGGTATTTACCCAAATATGGAAAGAGGTGTTAACAATAGCACATCTTCCTTTTTGCTGGGTGAGGAGGAATTTTAAAGCAATGCAATTACCAAGCATGACTTTGGGTGGGGAGTGTCATGATTTTTAATGGCCTGTAAGGCTCATGCTGCAGTCAGAGTATTTCAAGCAAAACTGGTTGACAGATTGCATGTCAAATATTCACTAATGAACAAACCGAAAAATGACTGAGGAACTTGTCAGTTTCAATGCATCAAGGGTTGTATCTCAATAGGTTACAGAAGAAGAATGCACAGCTAGGGCTAAGGGTACCACTCACAGCTCAGAGGTTTCAGGTGTTAGGACCTGGATATCTCTGGGTGGCACATTATTCACATTTCCAGTCTAAATTCTGGCCCCAAAATGTTCATGTACATACCACATGCATCTTAATTCATCATGTCTCAACATCCTCAAAAGTCTCAACTCATTTTAACAACAAGTCCAAAGTACCATCTAAATGTCACCTGAACAAAATTTACCAATATCACCATCCAAATCATCTTGATTATATATGCGTAGCACTCTGGTTTTGATCTACCTTGCAATGAAATATCTTACTATATGTAGGGCTGACAAACTAGAAATCAAGTATCTCCTTGCAAAATACATTCATGTCCCAGGGCCTACTTCCCAGTGTAGCTGCCAGTCCACACAGAGAGACAGTGGTGATGGTACAAAATTAGTTTCTGAAGTCTTTGGAACCCCATCTTCAAAGGCAAACATATCTCTTCTGCTTCTCTCTCCTGTATCAGGAACAAAATCATTGAAGCCCTTAACACCTTCTTCTTCCTATCAGCATTCTCTGAACAAGCTGAGAGGATGCTGGGCCAGCACATACAGTATTAAATCCAATATAATTCTGATCTATATCGACATCCAAGCTCAGACCTTGGGAGCTTCATGACCTTGGAGGGTATGCTGGAAACTTCCCCAGTCATTCCTCACATGTAATGATAAAGCAAATACCCACCACCTAGCCATTTCTTCCCTGGCCTCTGGCATTTGAAAGAGGTCATCAGAGCTGTCAACTCTCTGATAACCTCTTCCACCATCAGAACTCCCCATTGTTCTTATATCATAGTTCCTTGTGGCCATTGGTGCTATTACGTTAAAATAATTAAATGTATCCCAAATTCCTGTGAAAACCATATGGCAGAGGGAATAAATTAAAAGACATATTTATGACACACATGTTTATAAAGAGTGGTTGTTTAATATTACACAGAGTTCTGAAACTCAGATCCTCAGGCTTTGAAATGGAGAGTGATACTAATGTCACAGTTGAATCTCAGTGAGGACTGGGCCGAATCTATCAAGGGTTCTGGAAACTCTATTGAAACTCCTCACAGGTCATATTAGTATAGTCTCAAGTCTACTACATTTTGAAATTCATATCCCTAAATACTCAAATCCCAAAAGACCTGCAGTGCCTCCTTGGGAAACAGCCACCTGATAGACATCCTGTGACTCCCAGAGTTCAATAAATGGAAAGAACAGGTCACTTCAGTACAGGATTAGAGGAGACTGGATCCTGACAAACAGCTCCCTCCCTTCCTGTTTGTTGTTTCCCCACCCAACTCCTGCCCCAGTCTTAACATACAGCTCAGAGCTATTAGACACCACAGTCATACTACACAGGTGCAGCTTTCAGTCAAACTCCATTTCCAGGTAACAAGTGAGGCAGGTGAACCTGAGTCCGTCCTGGGGAGAGGCCAGCTTGTTAGTGCAGAAACAAAGTTTAAGACATGCCATGTGCCACATTTATCTTCTCATTGCTTTCTGGAAAATTCAGCATCATCCTCAGAGGTGATAGCTCAGGGAGCATTCCAGAGCTTCTGATGACAGCTGAGGCTCTGATCACCTTATGAGACATCAACTTCCAGTGAAAGTGGGTGATATTTCTAATTCCACCAGGCTAGCTGTCCCTCCCAGGAACAGCCTGATGTGTGTTTGGAACATCTACAACCAAATTAGTGCAGAATCCTCATCCAAGATGGAAAGAACAAGGTGAGGCACATGGATGATGTACCTAAGATCACATCAAGTTGTCTCCTCTTTCTGCTCCTGATCTCCTGAGGTCATGGGGCTCCACACAGTAGTGGGAAGCTAAGTCTGGTGACCAAGAACTCTGAATGGCCTGGGAGAGGAGGGATATACATGTTCACATTCTGAGAAAATAAATTGAGTCATTAATTTTCAATTCTTATAAAATTATCCTGCTATAGAATTATCTTATGGTGACTAAACAATCATACAAAATCTACTTTTATTATTACTGTTATTATTATTATTGTTATACTTTGCCTGGGCAAGTCAGGACAGAGTATTAAATCCTGAGAATTAACTGTACAG